>JAZEWT010000023.1:6223472-6234476 GCA_036362905.1 Mordacia mordax | reverse complement strand
AAATTGTCCCGCAATGCCCGGCGATGGACCGGCGTCCCGTCGTCGGGTGTATTCCTGCCTTACGCCCTGTGTTTCCGGGATGGGCTCCGGCTTCACCGTGAGCCTATATAGGATTAAGCGGTTTCAGATAATGAGATGAGATAAGAGAGAAAAGGCTTTAGTGGCGACTGTCCCCTCGATTATTGATCAACATTGCCACGAGATTGAGGCTACAGTCACTACAATTGTTGAGGTCGTTTAGATCCCGACGAGGATTAAAACATTTGCCCGGTTGCAATTGTAAAAAATGATTCATGGCTTTGAATGGTTGCGTATGTTTTTATTTTGTGAAGAAAATGCTTTTTCAACGTATTCCTATCGCACGGTTATATTGTTACACATTATTTCATTAATTTATTGGAATTATTCGTCATATTTGTCCTCTGCAGTTTTGCGTGCTACTGTTTATTTTATGATTATGGTTAGAGTTTCATCTTTACATAAATTGGAGCTGTGAGTTTTTTTTTAATTTATCTATTGATTTTCTACTTTTGCCCGGCGATGGACTGGCGTCCCGTCGTCGGGTGTGTTCCTGCCTTGCGCCCTGTGTTTCCGGGATGGGCTCCGGCTCACCGTGACTCTATATAGGATTAAGCGGTTTCAGATAATGAGATGAGATGAGATTTTCTACTTTATTGCGTTGGTTGGTTGGACTGTTTCTTGTATCGCAGGAATCCCGCATTCTTGCAATCTCACCGAGTATTTTCTGCTGTAATAATGAGCTTTTGTCGTTGTGCAAGGGAGAGAGAAATGTGCACGGGTCCCTTGCGGACCATTTCTATCCAATGCAGGGCATTCAGACTTAAGCCTTGAATCAAGCGCAGCTGTGCAAGCCTGACAACGTTTGCACAAACCGGTCCTCGTTTCCCACCCAGAAGGCAATCATTTCAAATGGGTGCAGGTGTTATCCGCAGTCACACCCAAGGAATCGCATGAAAGAGCATTAGGGCACACTGCTGGCTTGGATGACAAGCCTATTCAAGGGGCATCAGAAACCACAGTCTGTGCACATTGGGGTAGCTTTTGGGTGTGGAGGAAAAGTAACGCAGTAATCTGCAGCCTTTTGTCAATTCCACTGCCACCGTGAAAAGGCTTCTTCTCCACGTTGCTCACAGAAGTTTTTTTTTGATCGAACGCTACCCTTTGTTAGCCGTGGCTGCGAAAGAGAACTGTTTGACGGCCGGGTTCACAGTGCTGTGCGCTAATCATTGCGCCACCGCTCCACGCCCCTGGAGAAAAGTGAGCGGAGCGGACTTTTCTAATGATTGGAGCTACGTCTGTCTGAGGTCATTTCCCCATAAGTGGGATTTTGGGGTTTAACGTGAGTGATGACCGAGCGATCCTTTGCTCCAAATCGTACCGATCACGGTGCTTATTATTGTGTTATTAAACGTGTAATGCTTTTATTTCCTGACACTTTTCAACTAAGGTTGGTAGCATGTGTGCAACTCGCTATATCCGTCAATTCGTCTCTAATAATAACAATAATTGTGACCCAAGGGTCACAAAGCGCTGCACAGAGCTGCGGAGAGATCGGCACGTCAACAACAACGACACCAGAACAGAAAATGAGCAACAATAAACTTTAAAAAAAATATACATATCGTTGCAGAACGTGTAAAATATGATCAGACTTTCAACTATAGTTTTAAAATGCAAATTTATAATATCTAGAAATGATAATACATACATTGGGAAATGGTTTGATGTAACATTTATCGTATAATAATAATTGCATCTCTGGAGTGCTCATCACCCAAGAGCCACAAAAGCGCTGTACAGAGCCGCGGAGAGAACGGAACACCAACAACGAGATAAGAGCGGCATATCAGCAAAAACGTTTCTTTTGAGTATTTGATAAAGGTATGATAACGTGTAACAATGGTCCAATCTCAAACAAACTTCAATGTAAACTTATACCGCTATTAGGGACTTAGCATGTGGATAAGTGGCCAGATTGATGATAACGGAAACACAAGCCAAAGAACATGCATTTTGCTGGTGGATTGGTTGGAGGTGAATCGGTGGCGTAATTACTGAGTGTGCAGGCAGTGAACACGGCAAATGGGGGTCACGGGATAGAGTGGCTGCAAAGTAAAGAAAGGGGAGGTGGAAATCGGACAGGAGGCCCAAACTGATTCGTTTACAGCGTGGCTTATCCCAACCATGCCATACCATTGGAATGCATGAGCAGGTTTACAATATAGCTATTTTATATGGGCAGGATGACTATGGTGCGGTGAATTTTCTTGAAGTATTTGAGTGACCTACGGAGCAGCAATGGGTGACTCATTCGTAATTCTCTTCGCATCGATGCACACCCCAAATGTCGGAATGCCATTCACCATTCAATCCTAATAAACGCACCCAGGCTTTGGCGGAATGTATCACCGGAATGGAGGGAGCATCTGTCAATCATCTCAGTCAGCCAACACATGGCATCTGGGTCTCTGTCATGACCGCCTGCCAACGAGCGTTCAATGCTTCACGTGGCCTCAGCCTTGCAGCTTTAAAGTCCCACTTTGGGACAACCACAACCCTCTCAAGGACTTTTCCGCCTTTATCGAGAAAGTACTCCAGGACTAAACATGTCCGCAGAACACGTCATCAGCGAGAGACTTAAGAAGAACGTGTTACACGCTTGGAACAACATCGCCCATAGGGTGGGTACGCTGCTAGCCCTGGCCGGATGGCAGAAACGTTGATACACAGTTCCATTCAAGATTTCAACAGGTTTTACCGTATCTGGCGATTATGCAGGTGTTAAGATCTTAACGTGTAAAGATCTTATATATGTATACTGGCAAAAAGTACCCATAGAGTTCCATTCAAGCTTTATTTCAATCTTAAAGACAAAGATCCCCCGTATAGCCTTAAGAGACTGTAGGGTCAAGTGCGATTAGCAAGCACCTAGGAAGGTCGACACGGCACCTGAAGTGGGTGATCAACATCACGCCCGGCCGCCTTTGTCTCCCTAGTGGCAATGTCTACCACACTGCATTAGGCACTCATTTGAGACCGAGTCGATCTCGGGGAGGCCCAGGATCGGTTCTGAAAATCGTCACTGGTGTTGGCCGTGAGCGGGATTCGAACTCGGGTCGCCAGGTTTGTAGCGCAGTGCGCTAACCGCTGCGCCACCACTCATTGTCAGGCACGAAGACACAGACAAACACGGGCGCAGTCGACGCACGCAGTGTTGACTCTGTCTTCTTTATTTGCTGTTTTGGTTTTACAATTATTTTTTATTTGATGTCCATTGATTTACAGCCATTACTTTTTATTAATGCATCTATTCTGATGTTGACATGCCGTTCTCGCCAGAGCTCTGTGCATCGCTTTGTAACCCTCGGGTGAAAGGCGCTTTGGAAATGCGATTATTAATTATCATATCCAGAAGCGCCACGTCTCTCTCGAAGCACCGAAGCCCCCAGCAATTGTCCCGCAGCTCTTCGCCGCGACAGCGACGCATGTCTGGGGCAGGGAACGGCGGGGCAGCTCAAACGCTAGCGGCCGCTCTGCACGCAGTCTCATCTCCCGCACGTCAAGACTTCCAGATGTTGCACCTGGTCCCTCCGTTTGTTTGTGTGTGTGTGTGTGTGGGAGGCACCACCTCCAACCCCTCCCCACACACACACACACACACGCCCAGCGCGCTAACCGTTCCTGAGTCTCCCCTAGGTCGACTCAGTCTCAAATGAGTACCTGGTGCAGTGTGAAAATATTGCCACAAGAGAGACAAAGGTGGCCGGGCGTGGTGCTGGTCACCCATCTCCTCGTGTGCCGTGTCGACCTTCATAGGTGCTCGCTAACGGCACTTGACCCTACAGTCTGTCGAGGCTATATGGGGAATCTTTGTCTTTGGGAGGCACCGCACTGCTCGAATGCAGTAACGAAGGATTATGTTGATGACAAATTAACTGCGCACATGGGAACACGCGTGGCTGATTGTGAAGTTGTTCCCGTGATGTCAGTTCCGCACACATTCGCTTACAACGGTGAAAAAATCGGAATGTGGCAGAACCCTCTCAAAAATACCGAGAGGTTGACTTTGATGTTTAGTTTTGACATTCCACTGCTGCATGAGGGCCAGGGAGTTGGCCTCGAGAGCTGCTCTTTCGGAATAGCCGCGTAGAGTGTTCCTCCTCTGTCTTGCATGACATTTCGCGTCCCACGAATTTATTCATTAGCCTGATGATGCCTCCCACTTTATGGAACAGATAGCAAACATATCCTCGGTTTTCCCCAGCACACGACCTGCCGATCGACTGTGGTCTACCCGTTCACACTGCTAGGTATTGGCCAGCGGCGGAGGGCGTGGGGTGGAGCTGATATAATGAACTTCTCCATTGTTAAATAATGGTATTGTGAAGGCAAGCCAACGAGCCGGCTCCCTCTCAATCGGCCGTGCCCGCTGGCTGCCCTCTTGTTCCCCCATCTTGACTCCACCATACGCGCAGTAGCCACTCCAGCGAGGAGACGGGAGACTTCTGTCTTTCCAGCTTTTACTCAACGCTAACCATCAACCACTCACTACAGTACACCTTAACGCTAACACACACCTCACTACCCGCCCCACGCCTCTCTACATTCCCGTCGTGGCTCCGCTGCAAGTCTCCCATGTACAACCTTCTCTTCCTATCGCACATCTCCGTATATCTCCCCTCCGACGTCACCCAGCCACGCGATATCATCCCACGTCCCTTTTAGTCAATCTGATCTTCACGTCCACGCTATGTTCCCCCCCCTGTTCCAGACAACGTGATGTTTACGATCTGGGGATGGGGAGAGAGAATCCCATTCTCACCTCACTTGACCCTTTGCCACCCCGGACGAGGTCTCGTCCGCACGACATCCCTATTGCACCCACATCACCGCGACCCCTATACGGCCCGATCGCTGGGCGTGGGCACGCAGGCGCACCCAGCCCGTCACGGCGCGAGGCTTGGCACCGCAGTACTACACTTTAGAACGCGCACTTGTTCATTCATTGTTGTCGGTGGTATTCATACACAAGCAGAATGACTCAGATGCACGAGGAAACCGCAGAAAGACGGGGGAGCGGCAGCCATGCGCGTAGGTGGTGCCAACATTTGCCAGACATTGCACCGCGTGCATTATAATAATAATAATATTTGCATTTCTATGGCACTTTTCACCCGAGGGTCACAAACCGCTGCACAGAGCTGTGGAGAGAATGGCACGTCAACAACAGAGGAGATCAATTGGGTGTAATGATGACTGTAAATCATAATGTTATCGGCCAATCAATGCGTGTTTTTAGTTATGAGAGGATACCGGAGGTACTCTGATGTTGCTAACACGTCGTTTTCTCCACAGCTGTGTGCAACGCTTTGTGACCTTCGGGTGAAAAGCGCTATTGAAATGCAATTATTATTATTATACCAGAGGAAGCAGGAGATACCGGAGGATACCCACGCAGAATATGGGGGAAAACACATATTTCACGCAAAAAAGGTGCCTGAGGCGGAAATCAAGCTGCCTCGGGCAGAACTTTCTTTCACTGAGGTCTGGATGTTACGACTACGCCACCCTGCCACCCAACTGCCGTGCCATGAGATCGAATCGGCGACCTCAGTATTGCAAGTCCAATGTGCTGACAGCGGACCAGTAGAGACAGGGCTGGGCTTGATTCATGTTGGAGGACTCTGTTTAAGATGTTGTTGTTTTTTTAACGTCGACTTAGCTGGAGATTGGCCCTGGAATGCAGGTGGCGTTCAGGAACGTACACCGCACCTCGAGTGGCGGCCATATCAGCCGGCGTGTCGATCAGGTTCGGTGCTACTTTCAGCGTGGCACGTTGGGGATTGTGAAAGGGTTGGGCACAACCCCCCAAAGCTCGCAGACACTCGCTGTGGGAGGTCTTCTGGTGGCGGCCGAGAGCCAAGCAAATCTTAATCGCAAATCAACGACTCGGCTAAATCCACCAATTATCCGTCAGGCTCAACAAGAGCACGTGGCGAGATGGAAGCCCCATCCTTCGTCAGCTCCTCCCACTCATGTATATCCACGCCCACTCACTCGCTCACAGTGAGCGAGCCTCCTTCGAATCGTGGCCCGGGTGCCTTTCTGTGTTTCCTTCCACAGTGTACGGAGAGGGGGAGCGATCGACGCGGCTGTCCCGCGAGAGCAGCTTTTCGAGGCAATCATCGTGACATCGAGCCGTGAAAACCTACATCGTTACGTTAATGGTGCTGACAAATATGACCCTGAGTGTCCCACAATAGACTGGCGTCCCATCTTGGATAAAGCCCTGCCTTGCACCTCTGCACCCTGTGTCTGCCGCGATAGGCTCTGACCCTCGACAGGATTAAGCGGGGACCGGTAATGAATAAAGGAGGAAAATGTGGCCAGGTGGCTCCGTGGTGAGAGGTCCTCGGTTCGAAATCAGAACAGTTGTCTGTTATTAAATGGTAAAGTTAACAAACCATAGGGTTACAACTGGCTGCAATGGTCTGGCTCAGCGGAAAGTTTGGTTCATAATTGGACAACAGGACTGTTTGATAGTGGCTCCCTGTGCGCAGTTTCACTGTTCTCCCCTTGTCCACGTAGGGGTATTCGCCAGGTACTCCGGTTGCTTGCCACTGTGCAAAAAACATGCTGCTGAGGTTCACTCTCCTGACTGAATTTCCCCCAGCGCCCTGATACGTAACTCGTTTACCCCTTACCGTTGGACAACTGTTAAAAATAGCTACACAGGTCTGTGGCTCCTTCCAGCTGAGATATCCCCAAGGCTAAAATCTGATAGTCATGAGATGTTTGTTGAGGTATTGCTGCGATATAAATGCAAGATGTTATCGCTGCACAGTGTTTCAGAGTGCCGCGAGCGACTGCAGAGAGAGGAGAGAGAGAGTTTATGGCCGGCGAGAGGGGCGGGAGGTGGATTCCTGGAGATGTGAAGGTGTTTGGGACGGATGGCCCTCTCACTGTTGTAGATAAATTGAACCTCGGGCAACGGACCCTCGCTGCTTGGCTTTTACATTCTGGTGTTCACCAGCGCAGAACGTTGCTTTGTCTCTGGCACTAAAAAAATATCGCCCGTAAAAGTTAAAGCGCTTTGCCGGGGCGTGCTATACTCGGCTACCCGGGATAGGTTCCCGGTCGCCGCTACAGTCACCGCCTGTTTGTGGGACACGCGACCTGGCTGGCCCTCCAGCGACCCGCGCGCTCTCCGCTCGTCACGGTTTGGCGAATGGGAAATTCTCCCAAGAGCCGCTCTTTCTGGATAACCGTGTGGAGCGTACCTCCGCTTGGCAGACAGCAGAGGACATTGCAGACACATCTGTTGGACTTGTATATTTGTCATCCGCTCCTCTGTACACTGGCGCGGGAGAGGAAGAACGCTCGCCATGGCTATCTTCAAAGAGCAGCTCTTAAGAGGAAATTTGGACTAAACACCGATATTTCTACAAAAAAAGAGTTCTCAGCCTTTTGCACCTCCACGGACCACTAGGGGGCGCTGGCGGCCCACGGATGGGTCGTGACCTTCTGGTTGAGCATAGCGGCCACAGAGGATTCTACTCCGTGATCGTTATAAACGATGACGATGTGCATACAGAGATTACCTTGCTCTCCGCAGATCTCATTGTGAAGGCAAGTGTAACATCCACCGCGTTTGACTCGGCGTGGAGGTATATCTTGTGGGTAGCGTTGGTGTCGCGGTTCGCAGGCTACGCGACGATCCCGGCGATCCGAGTTCGAATCCTGCTCACGGCCCAACACCAGTAACGATTGTCTGAACCGGTCGTGGGCCCCTCCTAGGTCGACTCCGTCTCAAATGAGTTTCTGTTGCGTGCGGTGCGGTAGGCCATCATCAAGCAGTGGATTTACACACATCTGTGACACGTTCATACATCGGGTTTAAAGCGTGTACGCACGAGTGCCGGCTGTCCATCCACCCACTTTCCTAAAGCTGTTCCCATGAGACTGAACTCATAGCATAGACTTGCATTGCTCCTGGGTACTGATTCTCGCGTGGAACCGTGGCGCTGTGAGTAAGCGCTGCTGTCTCACAGTAAGAAGACCCGAAGTTCGATTCCGGACTCGGGTGTCTCCTTATTGTGTGTGGGTTTGCATGTTCTCTCCGTGGGTTTATCGCCGGGTACTCCGGTTTCCTCCCGCAATACAAAGCCACGATGTCTAGGTTAATTGTGCGCCCGGTGCCCCGAGATATTCTAAATCGCTTACCTCTTCCTCCTGGACAGTTTGCCAAAAAAAGCGCGATATAGCTCGACAGTTTCTTCCAGGTTTTAATTAAAAAACGGACCGACTGACAAGCCGAGAGAGAGAGCAGTGCAAATCAGTTATTAGCGACGAAGAGCAGGGCAAATATGAGTCTTTGTAAAGTATTACATAATCCACGTGTTCCACACTCTGCTGCCTCGATGGGTCCGTGGCAGTAGTGGGAAGACTGCTCTGTTCTTTATCTCTGTAAGAGTGTGCGGGGCGGCGATGGACTGGCGTCCCGTCGTCGGGTGAATTCCTGCCTTACGCCCTGTGTTTCCGGGATAGGCTCCGGCTCACCGTGACCCTATATAGGATTAAGCGGTTTCAGATAATGAAATGAGATGAGTGTGCGGGGGCCGATTCGTGAGGTGTGTGAATGAAGCGCGATGCGTACGTTGCGCGTGTCATGGTGTGAATGTGTGTTGTCTGAACAAGGTGCGCCTGGCCTGGCACAGGCGCCGTGGTGACGTCACCGCCACTTTGTGTAATAGCGGTTGTTGTTGTGTGACGGTGTGAACGAGGGTTGAACGAACCAGGATACGTGTGGTGTGTGTGCGTGTGAGACGGGTGTGTGGACGAGTGTGAGGCTCACTGTGGGAGCGCGGGTGGGAGACGGTGTGTGTGAGGCGCATGGAGAATGAGGGCATGGTATCGCTTGGATAATAATAATGATTGCATTTATAGAGAGCGCTTTTCACCCGAAGGTCACAAAGCGCTGTACAGACCTGCAGAGAGAACGACACATCAACCTTGAAATAAGAATGGCAAATCGGCAACAACGTTTTTTTTTGGGAGATTTTTTTACAAATCTGAGCTGTGGAGAGAATGGCATGTCAACAACATCAGGACAGTTCAACTCAAAGTCAAATAGCAGCAATAAATTATAGGACATAAAATAAGCAACAACAAAAAAATCTGCAACAAACAAGGAAGGAATAAATGTTCCCGAGCAGGCGCAGGTTGGAAGAGAGCCATCATCCCGGCACTGCAACACCGAGCCATATCAACAGTCCTGGCCGGAGGACTTGAAAGCCTTACGGAATAAGTGAGTCTTGAGACGAGATCTGAAGATGCCCAGGGACTCGGCTGAACGAATCTCCAGCGGAAGGGCATTCCAGAGTCTTGGAGCAGCGCGCGAGAAGGATCTGTCACCTATCGAATGGAGGTGCGATCTGGGCACATGCAGCAAGCCTGTATTTGAGGATCGAAGTTGTCGTGTTGAGGAGGATGCCTGAAGTAGGTCACGGATGTATGTCGGAGCAACGCCAGTCATAGACTTGGAGTTGAGAAGGAGGATCTTGAATTCAATCCGCTATTTAACAGGTAGCCAGTGGAGAGACATCAGTTCTGGGGATATGTGATTGAGGATGGGTGAGCGAGTAAGAACTCTAGCAGCCGCATTCTGCACACGTTGGAAACGATTGATCAGGTAGGCAGGGGTGCCAGGGAGCAGTGCACTGCAGTAATTCGATTCGTGAGGAAATGAAGATGTGTATTCGCTTCTCAGCATCAGCGGGTGACAGGAAGTTGCGCAGTCTGGCTGTATTTCTGAGATGGAAATCGGCTACCTTCGTCACCTTGTTGATGCGTGTCTCGAAGGTTAGTGAGGAATCAAGAATCACACCTCGACTTCGAACTGCCTTAGCAACTTCAATGGTCTGGTCGTCAAGCATTAATTCGAGAGGTTCAGCCTTGGACAATTGGTGCGGGGTTCCGACAAGCAAAACTTGTCACCATTTAGTAAATTTTTAATTGAGCAGGGAGGATGACATGCAAAGACCATGAGCATTTATGGATGGCTTTGCGTGGATATAGATTTGGATGTCATTGGCATAGCAATGGTAGCTGAGATTGAGACTGCGCAGGATATGGCCAAGAGGTTGTACGAAGATGCTGAAGAGGAGTGGGGCCGAGAACTGTGGAACTCCAGAAAAAAACAAGATGGATCTCTGAGTTCTGTCATCCGAGACTGACGAACTGCTTCTTGTCGGAGAAGTAGGCGCTCAGCCAATGCAGGGCACTGCCAGAGACCCCTATACCCACAAGTCGCTCGAGTAAGATCGGGTGGTCAACGGTATCAAAGGCAGCGCTCAGTTCCAGGAGATGATTGACAGGTGCGAAAGGGTGGGGAGAGCAGAGAGCAACGAGACATTACTCGGGTTGCATCAGGGCGCCTCTTGTCGTGACAAAGAACAAAGCGAGTTTACCTGAGCACGCGATTAGAAGGCGAACGCACACTGCAGAGGTAACATTTTTCGGTGAAACATTTTCTCCTGCTCGTTACGCCTGTATATTATTACGTCTGACCGTGTGTTTACATCCTTTTGGCCGTTAAGCCGATAGCGCAGCAGCACGACCCTAGACCTGAAGCACAGCTTTACGCGCGCAACCAAATTACAGACTCGGCAAAGGAACAAATAACCCAGAGTTGATTTTCTTTTACGATTCTGCATTTCCTCCGTCAGGGCATTACCCAGAGGCACTGTCTCGAACGCATCAACCAGCATTCCTGGTTATGGGTACATTTGGCAGCGTACATATTTCTGGCAGTATACATTTGCCAGAAATGGTAAGAAGCCTTTTCTATTTTTTACAGCATGCCTGGGTTTGCCCTCCTATTAAATATTCATCTCATCTCATCTCATTATCTGAAACCGCTTAATCCTATATAGGGTCACGGTGAGCCGGAGCCTATCCCGGAAACACAGGGCGTAAGGCAGG
>JAZEWT010000023.1:6206371-6217881 GCA_036362905.1 Mordacia mordax | reverse complement strand
TTTTTATTTTTCTGCGCGGACATGAGTTTCATTCCTCTCTGCTTGTGGGGGCTTTTTCCGCCGCTCTCTCCCATTGACCCCTTCACTGAGCCAAACCCTGCTCCTCTTCCTCCTCCTCTTCCTCCTCCTCTTCCTCCTCCTCGATGAGCACATTGGCCTAGACGCCGGAGACGATTCCTGCGCACCTTTGAGACTCCGTGAAATAAAAAAATGACGTCAGTGCATCTTTATCAGCGTCCCTCCGATTTGCTGAATTACCCTCTGCTGCCCAATGCACGGCCCCGCCGCAGTCTATGGCAAACCTGTTATTAAACGCGACGTTTCGCCTTGGAGGCATTTGCAGCCTCCGATGCTGGAGGCAAAACGTCGCGATGGAGGGAGGAGGAGGAACGCTCGCGAAGGCAACCGTGAAAGAGCGGTTGTTCATGAGCAAATCTCATCAGACGCGGAGTCTGGGTATCACTGGGAACACGTTTTGTTCGTAACGTGTACGTTTGGTTTATTGGTAAACAGAAGTTTACGTGAGACTGGATGCATTCCAGCGGATTTGATCAATACGCAACGTTTCTTTGCGTTTTACGAATTCAGTTTGTTGGCGGCACAGCGTAGTGGATAGCGCTGCTGCTTCATAAGCAAGAATGTTTCGGGTTCGATTCCCAGCTCGGGTGTTTTTTCGCGTGATGATTGTACGCTCTGCCCGTGTCCGCGTGAGTTTTATTTTTGCTGGGCACCTCGGTTTTCTCCCACAGTCTGAAGACATGCTGCTGCTGCTGCTGCATGGGATCATTGGTCTCCTCGCTAAATTTCCCCCAGGCGTCCTGCGATGGACTGCCATCCTGCGATGGACTGCCATCCTGCGATGGACTGCCGTCCCATTGCCAGGTACAGAGCCGCCTTGTACCCTTTGTCTGGCGGGATAGGCTCCGGCTCGCTGCGACGCTGTACAGGATAAAGCGGGTATTGATAACGACGATGGCTTGAGCCCTTGACAGTAGCGCAATGTGACCGTCACGCAGAGCGAGACGGACAAACATCGTCACCCAACACAGCACCCGCAGAGCAGCACAGGGCGGCCACGCATCCGTCTGCTACAGCGTTACTGGTCACCCGGCACTACCTCCACGGAGTGACGAACGATGGTTGTCGTTGCTATGTGTGCGGCTGCTACTCACCCAGTGCGTGCATTGTCAGTAGACATTCACCCAGTGAGCGTGTGTGTGTGCGCTCATCCTGTGGGTGTTTCACTGAGTCACGATTTTACTCGAGCGCACGGTGGCCCGGTGGGTAGCGCTGTCGCCTCACAGCAAGAAGTGCCCGGGTTCGAATCTCGGCTCGGGTGCCTTTCTGTGTGGAGTTTGCATGTTCTTCCCGTACCCGCGTGGGGTTTCGCCGGGCACTCCAGTTTCCTCCCACAGTTCAAAAAACATGCTGATGTATAGGTTAATTGGCTTGCAAACGAAATTTCCCGCAGTGCCCGTAGATGGACTGGCGTCCGATCGTGGGTATATCCTTGCCTTGCGCCCTGTATCTGCCGAAATAGGCTTTGATTAATGTCTCAATTTAAATAAGTTTACGAATTTTTAACAAATCAGGGTAGAGTCTAGCGCATTGTGAATTCACCGTTTTGGTAAAGGCTTTGCCACACACCGCTCCAGAACGCTACGGCCTTAGTAATGAATCTATATGTGGTTAGGTGACGCGTGGGCTATTGGTCGTTCCGCATAGCAAATGCCTCGTGAAGGAAATTCCCAACAAACACCAACCCGTGACCCATCTGACAGCGCTACCCACTGGGCCACCGTGCCGCCCCATCTAAACAGTGTCCTGCTTTAATCCTCCCAGATCAATCCTTAGCTTCCAGATGACTTGTCCGCTGAGCCACACGCACCAACCCCCACCGTTGACTTGGTCGTAAAGCCGCCTCTGTGAGACACAGAGACACAGATGCCCCGTGTAGCCACGCACAGTCTGTTGGGGAAAGCAATGTGAGCCAACACCCACGAGGCTGACACAGCACACGAGGTGGGCGGCCGATTGTTCCACGCGCGACCGCAATTGTTTTCTAAGCACGCCACGCCAGGTGTTCGTTCAAGGTTGAGCCGACCTAGGGGACACCCAGGATCGGTTAAAATATTCATCTCATTGTCAGAAACGCTTAGTCCAGTACAGGATCGCTGTTTGCCGAGCCTATCCCCGCAGACACAGGGCGCAAGGCAGGGATATACCCATGATGGGACACCAGTCCATCACCGGGCATTGCGAGCAATTTAGTCTGCAAGCCAATCAACCTATGCAGCAGCGTGATTTTTGGCCTGTGGGAGGAAACCGGAGTGCCCGGCGAAAAACCCACGCGGACACGAGGAGAGAACATGCAAACTCCCACACAGAAAGGCACCCGAGTCGAGGTTCGAACCCGGACTCTTCTTGCTGTGAGGCGACGGCGCTGCCCACTGGGCCACCGTGCCGCACGAGTAAAATCGTGACTCAGTGAAACACCCAGAGGATGAGCACACACACACACGCTCACTGGGTGAATGCCTACTGACAATGCACGCACTGGGTGGGTAGCAGCCGCACACACAGCAACGACCACCATCGTTGTTGGCATCACAAGCCGCCCACCTGCATGGTGAGTTCGGTCCGCGTGAGACGCGACGCTCGCGCGGCCCGGGCGCGCCCAGGAAGGCCCCGTCTCGACGATGCGGAGACACCGTGGCAATGGGACGGGCAGGCGGTCGCGGCGATGGCCTTGCGACGCGAGATGTGCGCCAGCCACCCCGGGGTTCCCCGTGCGCACAGCAGCGTCGACACGAGTCGCAGTTCAGCGAGTTCACGATGACGCGAACGCGAGGCACACCGCTGCTCATGTTTGCTCGCAACGCGGACGCGCACGGATTGGCCGTGTGCAGTGGAGCGTTTGTATGCGTGCGCGCAGCCCGGTTCGCGGGTTCCAACGCTTCTTGGGTCCGCACAACACCAAGGGCTTCTGATTGCTTCGTAAAGCTGCTCTTTCGGGAGAGCCGCGTCGATCGCTCCCTCTCCCCCGCGCAACATTACACGGGCTTTGTTTCTTACTCAACTTTACTTACCACTTATTGATTCCTCTTCTGAACATTTAACAATTTCATGCTCACAATTCCCACCGATGCACTAGAGCTCTCATCGCTCTGGATATGGCGTCTGCCAAATGATAATTAATGATAATAATAACCCTTCTCTCAAGCGCTCTTTCACCGTTAACCATGAAGAAGTCCAGGTCGAACCAGTCACGTCGAGAGAAAACATCTTTAACTAGAGACGTCAGAGGAACGTGTTACACGCTTGGAACATGATTGCCCACAGGGTCAATACTCTACTATGAAGAAAAAATGGGGCCGTGGATTTTGATGTCGAACAGGCAGAGTTATTTTGTGTGGCCACTTTCTCTCACGCCCTCGGCAAATATATAATTCACGCGGCTGTTACACATTTTAATACGTTTGCAGAGCTGGAATGTTGGTGTCAGGTTCAGTTGATGACCTTATTTTGCAGTCACGGCTGACCAGGTTTGGACACTCAACTCACAACCCTTGAGAACGTGTCATGAATCATTGGCAGGCAAAGTCCGGATGTAACCCAGCCTCTCGACGTTGGTGTCTCAGTGTCTCCACCCAGCCACCTGTAGTTTTTAAAATCGTGGCAAATTATTGCGGTCACTCCGGTATGGCGCGGGACGTTTTTGAAGGTGCTGTCGTTTAAAGCGAATGGATGGATGAACATATCTTAAGTTTAAAGCAACATGGAAAATCTATAAATAAAACTCTCAGCAAAGCATGCAAAGCGTGAGCAGCTCCTGAAGAAGCGTCTCTGTACCTTCTATAATCTTCGACCAGTAACGTCTCTATGTGCGTGTTGCACACTGCGTTATTATCTTGGTACTTCTTGTCTTAGATCACCGACTAAATAACTGCCAACAAATGTGAGCGATCGACTTTCACTATTTGTCAGCTACGCTGGTTTTTATTGTTGCTTACTGGTGAACGGTGTGTCCAATCTGTCCATTGCAAATTCGCTCAGCCGAGTCCGTGGGCATTTTTCAATCCCGTCTCAAGACTCACTTGTTCCATAATAATAATAAATGCATTTCTAGATTGCTTTTCACCTGAGGTTCACAGAGCTGCGGAGAGAACGACACGTTAACAACGAGATAAGAACGTCAAATCAGCAACAATAATGTTTTTTTAATATTTTTTTTTTGCAAATCCGAGCTGTGACGAGAACGGCATGTCAACATCATCGTAAGGCCTTGAAGTCCTCTGCCTAAGGACTGTTGATTCTACTCGCTGCTATTGTGCTTGGCTGATGGCTCGCTCTTGACCTGCGCTTGCTCAGGGACACTAATTCCTTCCTTTATTTGTTTAACAATTATTTTATCTGGGCGGCACGGTGGCACAGCGGCTAGCGCTGTCGCCTCACAGCAAGAAGGCCCCGGGTTCTAATCTCGGCTCGGGTGCCTTTCTCTGTGGAGTTTGCATGTTCTCCCCGTGCCCGCGTGTGTTTTCGCCGGGCACTCCGGTTTCCTCCCACAGTCTAAAAAACATGTTTCTGCACAGGTTAATTGGCTTGCAGACTAAATTGCCCGCAGTGCCCGGTTATGGACTGGCGTCCGATCGTGGGTATATCCCTGCCTTGCGCCCTGTGTTTGCCAGGATAGGCTCCGGCTCACCGCCAACCTGCAGAGGACAAAGCGGTTTCTGACAATGAGATTATTTTATCGGTTATTTTATGCCCTTCATTGATTTATAGCCATTACTTTGACTTTAATTGATCTACTCTGATGTTGTTGTTGACGTGCCGTTCTCTCCGCAGCTCTGTGCAGCGCTCTGTGACCCACGGGTAAAAAAAAAAAGCGCTCTCGAAGTGCACATATTACTATTATTATTACTTTATTTCAGATCTGTTTCTCGTGGGCACGCCTTGGCGCACACTGGCAGAGCATAAGCGGTCTGGAATGTGCGTGACGGGGCGCGGGTGGAAGGGAGTGCTGCCTGCCAGGTGGTGCGTCTGACAGTCATCTCAGTCAGGCAACCGATAGCACCTGGCTCTGTCCCGTGACCTCCTGTCAGCGAGCCTTCAACACTTCACGTGGCTTAAAGATGCACATGGCCTGGCACAGGCGCCGTGGTGACGTCACCGCCACTTCGTGGTGAATGGCGGTTGTTGTTAATTAATAACAATAATTGCATTTATAGAGCGCTTTTCACCCGAGGGTCACAAAGCGCTGCACAGAGCTGCGGAGGGAACGGCACGTCAACAACAACGGCAGAGAATAGCAAATCAGCAACAACAACTTTTTGGGTTTTTTTTTTACAAATTCGAGCTGTGGCGAGGACGCCACGTCAACAACAGCATCAGAACAGTTCATCTGAAAGTCAAACAGCAGCGACAAATCATAGGACATAAAGCCAGCAAGTAAATAAATCATTTCTTTAACAAACAAGGAAGGAATATATGTTCCCGAGCAGGTGCGGATCGGAAGAGAGCCAACATCCCGGCACGGCACCACTGAGCCGCATCAAGAGTCCAAGACGGAGGAGGGAATAAATGTTCACAAGCCGGCGCAAGTCGGAAGTTGTTGTTGTTGCTCCTCCCTGCCAGGTGTGTGAGCGACTCCCTGTCCGCGTCTTCTTGCTCCATCTTAGCGAAAACAAAACGGGGAGACGTCTCCATTTCATTCTGACTCTCGCCGATAGTCCGGTGGCTGAGTTACTGGCCCAGTGCATTGTAACCGTGCCGGGTGGACGGGTGACACCGCCATGGTTTGAGACGCCCTGCAAACGCTACGGTGGCGATTTTGTTTTATTGTTTGTTAATAATAATATTTAAGATTATTGCTTCGAAAAGCTGCTCTCTCGGGATCATCATGCATCGAGCCGTGAGAACCTACATCATTACAATAATACTCATCTCATCTCATTGTCAGAACCGCTTAATCTTTCAGAGGCTCGCGGTGAGCCGGAGCCTATCCCGGCAGACACAGGGCGCAAGGCAGGAATACACCAACGATGGGACGCCCGTCCATCATCGGGCACTACGGGCAATTTCGTCTGCAAACCAGTTAACCAATGCAGCAGAATGTTTTTTGGACTGTGGGAGAAAACCGGAGTGCCCGGCGAAAACCCACGCGGACACGGGGAGAGAACATGCAAACTTCACACAGAAAGGCATCCGAGCCGAGAATCGAACCCGGGTCCTTCTTGCTTTGAGGCGACAGCGCTACCCACTGGGCCACCGTTCCGCCCCCTACATCATTGCAATAATATTTACATTTATAAAGCGCCGAGCAAGAGAGGGTCACAAATCTCTGCACCGAGCTTTGGAGGGAACGGCATTTCAGCAACAACGTCAGAACAAATCAATTGAATTTAATAAAGACTATAATTCGATGAAGGACGTCAAGTGACACCTTTAATAATTGTTAAATAAAAATAAACCCAGTGAGAGAGGTGGGGCACGTGGACACGTGGCTGTCTGAGTTTGGTCGCGGTTTCTCTTAGCCAAGCGGTTGTGGTCAGCAGATTTGGGATCTGAACATTTATTTATTCATCATCAGCATCCGCTTAGTCCTGCAGAGGGGCGGGGAGTGGCGGAGTCGAGCCCGGCATACAGGGCGCAATGCAGGGCTATGCCCAGGATAGGATGCCAGGCCATCGCAGGGCACGGTGGAGAATTTAGTCAGCAGTCCAGATAACCTAATCAGCAGCAGTAGCAGCAGCGGCATGTCTTTTGACTGTGGGAGGAAACCGGAGTATCTGGTTAACACCCGTGCAGACACTGGGCAAAAATGCAAACTGGACATTGAATGGCGACGCCCGCGCTGGGAATTGAACCTGATCGAATAACTTGCAAGTTCAAATCCTGTTTTGTTGCTAGACTCAGCCCACCATTGTCTCTGGAGTCGACAAAATGGGTACCACTTTGTGTAGAAGTTAACACGAGTCTTATTGATGGACTCTCCCGCAGACATAAAAGCGCTGCGTTGTGGGAATGCCACATCCAGAGCTTACAAGCGCGCTGGTTACTTTCTATAAGATTAAACCTGTTGTAATCTTATATATGTATACTGGCAAAAAAGTACCCATAGTGGTTACTTTCTGTTGTAATAATAAACGTCTCTCTATCGGTGTTAGTCAGGAGCTCGTGTTATTTTACAGAAATCTGATATCTAGAGCTTTGAAGCTCACGGGTTACTTTTTGCTGTCATAATAGATATCTGTCTTTTCAGTGTTAGAGAAGGAGCCAGTGTTGTTTGGCAGCAATCCCTTACCTAGAGCTTGCAAGCTCACTGGGAGATTTCCGCTGCATTAATAAACATCTGACTATGCATCAATGGCACCTCATTGTGTAAAAACGAGAAGAAGTTGCGAGCGTGGAGACGTTTTTGCAACTGCTATGAAGGGACGATTTGAGCTTTCAAATCCGTGCAACATTGGGATTGCTCCAGGATGATGTTCAAATTATCCTACATATCGCAGTGCTGTCAATTAAACGCCTGGTCAATTACCGATCCAGGTGAACGATTGTCTCGTCTCATTACATCTTGTCCGCCGGGAACATAGTCGACAGAGGTGAGCCGGAGCCTATCCCGGCAGACACAGGGCGCAAGGCAGGGATATACCCACGATGCGACGCCAGTCCATCACCGGGCACTGTGGGCAATTTAGTCTGCAAGCCAATTAACCTACGCAGCGGCATGTTTTTTGGACTGTGGGAGGAAACCGGAGTGCCCGGCGAAAACCCACGCGGACACGGGGAGAGAACATGCAAACTCCCACACAGAAAGGCACCCGAGCCGAGAGATTCGAACCCGGGACCTTTTTGCTGTGAGGCGACAGCGCTAACCACTGGGCGACCGTTCCGCCCCAGTCTTTTAAATATTATTATTATTGTTGTGTAGGCTACGCTTTAAAATCACGTATTTTTACCTCCGGATAATGAACGTCAATAGGGTGAGGATCGAGACCAATGATGTATAAAAAATACTCTTTGCAGTCATTTCATGTGAAAGTTATTTGATCGTTGAGCGAACGATTTAAATGTGCGAGAAAACCGCAGAGAGGAGGAAGGGTGAAGGCAGCCACACGGTCAGTCGGCGCCAACACTCTTCAGTCACTCTGTCCATTATATGGTCATATTGTCGCCGAATTAATTTATTCGTGTGGCTTTTTTGTTCTTAATAGAAGCCTGGAGAAAATCCACGCCGAACAGGCAGAGAATAATAAAAATAATAATTGCACTTGGGCGGCGCGGTGGCCCAGTGGTTAGCGTTGTCGCCTCACAGCAAGAAGGTCCCGGGTTCGAATCTCTCGGCTCGGGTGCCTTTCTGTGTGGAGTTTGCATGCTCTCCCCGTGTCCGCGTGGGTTTTCGCCGGGATCTCGGGTTTCCTCCCACAGTCCAAAAAGCATGCTGCTGCATAGGTTAATTGGCTCGCAGGCTAAATTGCCCCGCAGTGCCCGGCGATGGACTGGCGTCCCATCGTCGGTATATCTTTGCCTTGCGCCCTGTGCCTGCCGGGATGGGCTCCGGCTTCACCGTGAGCCTGTATAGGACTAAGCGGTTTCAGACATTGAGATGAGATGAGATAATTGCACTTACAGAGTGCTTTTCACGGGCGGCACGGTGTCGCAGCGGGTAGCGCTGTCGCCGCCTCACAGCAAGAAAGTTCCGGGTTCGAATCTTGGGTCGGGTGCCTTTCTGTGTGGAGTTTGCATGTTCTCTCCCCGTGTCCGCATGGGTTTTCGCCGGGCACTCCGGTTTCCTCCCGCAGTCCAAAAAACATGCTGCTGCATGGGTTAATTGGCTTGCAGACTATGTTGCCCGCAGTGCCCGGTGATGGGCTGGCGTCCCATCGTGGGTAGAACCCTGCCTTGCGCTCTGTGTCTGCCGAGATAGGCTCCGGCTCACCGCGACCCTGGTCAGGACTAAGCGGTTTCTGACAATGAGATGAGATGAGTGCTTTTCACCCGGGGAGTCACAAAGCGCTGCACAGAGCTGTGTAGAGGACGGCATGTCAGCAACAACAACAACAACATCAGAACAACACAAATTCCGTGCAGGAAGGTGCCTGAGGCTGGAATTGAACCACATCAAATTGCCCCTGGTGCCCTGAAAAGTTGCAACTTGCTTATCCCTCCCCGCTGGACAAGTGTTAAAAAGAGATACAGAGCATAGCGGTTCCTTTCAGCGTCAGTAAAACCTGATAGACATCCTGCCGCTGTGGCTTGTTCTTTGCGATCTTTCGCGCGCGATTCCGTGACTATTCGAAGTGGCTTCAGTCACGTGTGCGGTCACGGGCCCTCCTGGGCGGAGCAGCAGGTGATTAATGTAATAATGTTAGCAACACCCGTCTCGAGTTATTTCATTCGCTTCTCAGACGTGTATTTTTCTTCATTGGTTTTCATTCGGCACAGTTAATCCGCAGCCCGTACGGTCCTGCCCACAGTTAATCGAGAGTTTGCGGTTTCAGGGCGTGGGTGACCGAGGTGACTGAGCTTGCACCCATGGAAGCCTCGGTTCGACTCTGGGCGAACGCCTGCAGTCGCTCCGTCTTGGTGGTGAATGTCTTCATCGAGAAGATTCGAGCCTCTTCCTGCGAGCGTGTGTTCTTTGATTTGACCCACATTGTGGCGGCAGGCTGGCACAGTGGGAAGATCCACGCCTCGCAGAGCGTCACGCCCGAGGGAGTTCGAATCCCGCCTTGGGCGCCTTTCTGTGTGGCGTTTGTGTGTTCTTCCGCAGTAATACGTGGGTTTCCTCTGGATTCTCCCGTTTCCTCCCACAACTAATAATAATAAAAAAAACTACTCGATAATTAATTGGCGGATACTATAGTGTATGAGAAGCAGTTTCTGGTGGGTTGGCGTTGGCCGACCGTCTGGCTAACTCCCCCCTCTCTACGGTTTCCTCGCTTACACCTGTGTCTTGTCCGTGACCAGTCTCATCTCATCTCATTGTCTGAAACCACTTAGTCCTATACAGGGTCACGGTGAGCCGGAGCCTATCCCGGCAGACACAGGGCGCAAGGCAGGGATACACCCACAATGGGACGCCACTCCATCGCCGGGCACTGCGGGGCAAATTAGCCTGCGAGCCAATTAACCTTGCAGCAGCATGCTTTTGGACTGTGGGAGGAAACCGGAGTGCCCGGCGAAAACCCACGCGGACACGGGGAGAGCATGCAAACTCCACACAGAAAGGCACCCGAGCCGAGAGATTCGAACCCAGGACCTTCTTGCTGTGAGGCGACAGCACTAACCACTGGGCCACCGTGCCGCCCTCCGTGACCAGTCGTGGGTGGAATTTGCGCGCGGCGACTTTCGAATGAGTGTCATTATCACCACAAGGTGTGTGGCTTGTGAGGACCATGTGCAGCCGTCGTATCTGACCGTATCACAACGGCCACTGGAGTCGATGTGAACGCAGCCGCATCGCAATGGCCGCTGGTTGGCGTGGGCGTGACCAGGAATCGGAGACAGGATCGGTGCAATGCATCGCTGCACCGTCGCGAGCACGCATTAGAGAGGGTTGTGGCCACCTGGAGCCTATCCCGACAGACACAGGGCGCAAGGCAAGGCTGTTACCTTGATGGGACACCAGTCCATCTCAGGACACCGGGGGTAATTTATTTCAGGACAGTTAACCTAGGCATCAGTGGCAGCGTTAGCAACGTGTCCTTGGACTGTCGGAGGAAACCGGAGTACCGGGCGAAAACCCACGCAAACTCCAGTCGGGAGGGCGGCACCCGAGCAGGGAATCGCAACCTGGACCTTCTTGCTCACCAGCGCGCCGGCACATCGCGGCCGTTTGTTAAAGAGTCGCGCAAAGTTCCCCATCACACAAGGGCTTTCGGATGGGAATGTAAAACCTTTACAATGTATTGATGCGGTGCTCGATGTTTGAGAATTGCTCTCAATCGCTCTGCTGTCCTCGCCATGCTTCTGACGATGGCTCCACAGCGTGTTGGCGTGGCCGTTCTCTCCGCAGCGC
Organism: Mordacia mordax; assembly: GCA_036362905.1. Classification (NCBI taxonomy): domain Eukaryota; kingdom Metazoa; phylum Chordata; class Hyperoartia; order Petromyzontiformes; family Petromyzontidae; genus Mordacia; species Mordacia mordax. The sequence goes on along the minus strand of JAZEWT010000023.1, from coordinate 6,206,855 downwards.
TGTGCAGCGCTTTGTGAGCCTCGGGTGAACAGCGCTCTATGAATGCCATTATTATTATTAACGCCGCGATGGAGAGTGGAGGAATTCTCGACACGAGCAATTTTCACATTTTCGAAGTCCCTTTTGTCTGGGCATCGCTGCTTAGACTGCTGCCCCCGCGACCCGGCATCGGATAAAGCGGATGAAGATGGATGGATGGATAATTCCCTTGATGTAATGATGGGAGAGAGAATGGAAAATGAGTCATGGCGTAATTAACGGATTACGCTGGCAGCACGAGAGGACATTGATGCTGAAAAAAAAAGGCATTTTTAGCGCAACGGATAAAAGCAATGACACCGTCACCCCATCCCTGCACACAATTCATTCCAGCGCATGCCCCTACAGTGTACAGATCTCACAAACCCCAGCTCCATAGCTTAATAGGAGGACGGGGGTAGGGAATTTTAAGTGTGGCGTGTAATTACTGGGGGGGGGGGGGATA
>JAZEWT010000023.1:6191473-6204576 GCA_036362905.1 Mordacia mordax | reverse complement strand
TGGGAGGGAGGGGGGGAGGAGGGCGCTGAGCGAGCTGGGACTCGAACCCGTGCCCACGATGCTCTGCACGGTGAGACGCGAACGGCACCGGTGCTGCCCCGCCGCGCCCGCGCCGGGATGAGCCAGCTCGGTGACGCAGCTATCGGGTGTGCAGGTGGTGCAACTGCGCCGAGGGCCCATGGGCCAGATGAAGTCCAGGTGCTGGTCTGGGGAAGGTGTCGGCAATTGGACGGGAGATCCAGAAGTCAAAGTTGCTTGCGATGGCATCGCAACTCCCGTTCCCAGCTGTACTCAACTGAACGCTTCGGCGACTTCCCTACCGCTACGTCGTACCGGACCGTACCGGCTTACTTTCACGTTTGACGAGACCTCTATTTTATTCACGGTTCAAGAGACCATTCCACGGATACGCTCCGCCGCTTGACCTCAGAGACTTACAGAGAATCGTCGGCTCAGGCAGAGATCCACACACTCGCTTAGCGGCCCATGGTCTTACAGGGATCGGTAGGTTAGCCTTCTCGTAGATTCGCGCAAAGAGCCGCAGATTCACGCCTAGACGAGAGGGGAGACGCAGGAGAGAGCTCGTGGTGGGGAGGAGAGCGGGGAGAGAGGGGAGAGGTAGGCACGGGCGAGTGCACCACGGGAATCGCGACGCGGTCGCCATCTCGATACTGATGTGCGGCGGGACGCGGACTCGTCTGCAGGAGGTCGCTGACACAAGCAGTCTGAGTGGGTACTCCGGTTTCCTCCCACCGTCCTAAGACACGCTGCTGCCTAGGTTCATTGGCCCGCTGAGTCAATTGCACCCAGTGCCCTGCGATGTTCCGGTGTCAAATCCTTTCTCTATTGCCCACTGCAACCCTATATAGGATTAAGCGGGTATTGATAATGATGACGATTATACAACTGTTAAAAAGAGCTAAACAGCTCAACGGTTTCTTCCAGCAGCTTGAATGAAGACAGCTTGAGTCGGCAAGCGCCTGTTTCTCTAAAGCAGAGCGCGCTGTTAGCCAATCACGATCGGGCCCGAACACATCTGTGCGTTACTCCTGCATGGCACACGGCACGGTGGCGCAGCAGTGACACCCGCGCCTCACAGAGAGAAGGTCTCGTTCGAAGCGGTTCGATTCCCGTCTAGGGCGCCTTTCCGTGTGGAGTTTGTATGTTCTCTGCTCCTTGCTCTGCCTGTGTTTCCGCCGGGTTCTCCGGTTTTCTTCCACATTAAACAAAAAAAAAGGTATTAATTACTTGGCCCAAAACATCGTAATGTAACACAGTGTCTGGCAAATGTTTGCGCCGGCTGAATGCATGACTGCCTTCCCCTCGCCGTTCTGTGGTTTCCTCTCGAAACCTCGACAATGATGTAAATCGCCCTGGGTAAGGGTGTCTGCTAAATAATAATAATGATAATTTATAATAATAATAATCTTGCATCACACCTGCCAACGAGTATCTGTGTTTCATCTCTAATCAGGTACGGAATGTTCGCCCCGTCATAAGGTATCATCCCACTCACTGAACATCTCATCTCATTGTCAGAAACCGCTTAGTCCTGTACAGGGTCGCCGGAGTCTATCCCGGCAGACACAGGGCGCAAGGCAGGGATATACCAACGATGGGACGCCAGTCCATAACCGGGCACCGAGGGCAATTTAGTCTGCAAGCCAATTAACCTACGCAGCAGCATGTTTTTGGACTGTGGGAGGAAACCGGAGATCCCGGCGAAAACCCACGTGGACACGGGGAGAGAACTCGCAAACTCCACACAGAAAGCAGCGCCCGAGCCGATGTTCGAACCCGGGACCTTCTTGCTGTGAGGCGACAGCGCTACCCGCTGGGCCACCGTGCCGCCCTGTATGTTTATACCGACAAAGCGAAGGCAAAGAGTCCTCGTGTGGCCTTAACGGACTGCAGGGTCAAGTGCTGTTTGCGAACACCTCTGAAGGCCAGCACGGCACGCGAGGGGGTGGGGTGGCCAGAGCCACGCCCGGCCGCCTTTGTCTCCCTAGTGGCGATGTTTACACACAACGACAGGAATTCATTTGAGGCTGAGTCGACGGCGGTGAGGCCCGGGAGCGGTTCAGAAAATTGTCACTCGTGTTGGCCGTGAGCAGGAGTCGAGCTTGGGCGAGCAGTTCATAGCGCAGCGCGCTAACCACTGAGCTACCGCTCCATGCTAGCGGGTGTATACGTACAGGGCGACAGGTGGCATGGGCTCAAGTGAGCAGCTGGTGCGGTGTGCAAACATCGTCACGATGGAGACAATATGTCATCCACAAGATCGCCCGTGGGGCGGGTACTCTGCTAGCGTGTCTATACGGGTGACGCCCTGGGCAGGGTTGATCAGATAGGGGCTCGGCCAGAGGAAGTACTGAGGCCGCACGCATCCCCACGCATCCCCACGCATCCCCACGCATCCCCACGCATCCCCACGCATCCCCGTGGCTCAATCCGCCAATGCGCATTTATGGACTTCTCAGTATGTCTACGGGTCTGTGCGTGAGTCTACAGCGACTCATCGGTCTGACACCACTCTCTCCACCGCACGGGAGTAGAAGAAGGGACGCGGGGGGGTCAGGCAGGGCGAGGGTGATTGAAGGGCGCGGAGCGTCACGTCTACTCGTGTTGGTTGGTCACGGCTTGATGCGTCATGATCGCTTTGCAAACGCGTTTATTTTCGGCATAGCTGTTTGTGGAGCGTTGCTGCTCCTCTCTCTCTCTCTCTCTCCATCTCTCAGCTTCGTGCCGGAACACCTGACGATGCCTCCAGTGTGCGGGAGGCGAAAACAGTCGCGAAGGAGAGAGGAGGTTGCGCCCGACACGGCTCTCCCGAAACAGCAGCTTTGGAAACCCAACCGTCAGGCTCGTGTATTCTCCCCCCCCCCCGCACGCACACCACAAAGGTGGTGGCGGTGGCGGTGGCGGCGGTGGCGTCAGGAGCGCCCTGAATAATTCAGGAGGCTGCGCCGAGCGCTCTCGACGCATGGCTTGCGGAGAGCCCTGCTCGTGATATCTCTGCGTTATTACTCCGATCCCAGGCACGAAGATGAACTTGAGCCCCCGCACCCTCGACTCGTGACGAGTGGCAGCGACGTTGCAGTAGCTGGTCTTTCAGGAGAGCCGTGTCGACCGTTATCGCGAAAGACCAGCGTCGGAGAGCGATTTCTCAGCGAGACGCGGTGAAGCCGGAGCCTATCCTGCCAGACATAGGGCGCAAGGCAGGCTTATACCCAGAGGTGAAAGTAAGCCGTTCCGGTCCGGTACGGTACCGGTACGATAACGACCAAAGCATTCGGTACAGAAGAGGGAGGAAGGGAGGTTCGCATGCGACCGTGCCAGTAATACATTTAAATTAATTTCGCCCGTAGCTATACCCAGGATGGGATGCCAGACCATCGCAAGGCATCGGGGGCAGTTTACTTAACACGCCAATCAACCCAGGCAGTAGTATCTGGTTGGACTGTTGGAGGCAACCGGAGCGCCCAGTAAATGCTCAAACAGACAAGGGGCCTTTTTGCTGAGGCAGAAACACTACTCATTGCACTGTAGGTGCCGCCCACGAATACATCCGTTTCATTATCAGACCAGCATTTATAATCCAAATTTTCAAATATTCGTAGGTGACTAACTCTGAAGTTCGTAACGCCTGCAAATTCCACGCCTGATCGTTGACGAGATACGGATGCGTAGCGAGGAACACGTAGATAGCGAGGGAGTCAGTCGTGTGGCGAGCTGTGCCAACTTTCCAGACACTGCTTCCTGTATATTGGTATCGACAATTTTTTTTTAATAAAAAAAAACACTTAATGTCATCATTAAGTGTTTTTTTTCAATTGTGGGAGGAAACAGGAGAACCTGCTGGAAACCCACTCTGGAGGTCCTCCACTCAAGAGGTCCTCCACTCTGGAGGTCCTCCACTCAGGAGGTCTTCCACTCTGGAGGTCCTCCACTCAGGAGGTCCTCCACTCTGGAGGTCCTCCACTCTGGAGGTCCTCCACTCAGGAAGTTCTCCACTCAGGAGGTCCTTCATTCTGGAGGTCCTCCACTCAGGAGGTCCTTCACTCAGGAAGTCCTCCACTCTGGAGGTCCTCCACTCTGGAAGTCCTCCACTCTGGAGGTCCTCCACTCTGGAGGTCCTTCACTCTGGTGATCCTCTACTCGGGAGGTTCTCCACGTTGCCGGAGCAGTGTCTCTGGACCGTGAGTCGCGTGGCCACCTTAGCACTGCGTACAAGTGGCGCCGTGAGAAAGGCGGACGAGCTCGAGCACGCGGCCCCTCCTGCTCGGCGGCGGCGTGAGACACGTTTACGTAATGCGCTCGTCGTACAGGAGGAATGCATTCACTGCAGGTCACGCGTGGGAGAGCATTAAGCGAGGTGAGAGCTGAACTCGAACATTGCCTCGAGACATTTCCGCATTCACGCTCCTCCGCTTGTGTAATTATAGTGATCTTAGAAGTCACCTTTGATACGATGTGAACATTGACAATGTTTGACCCTTCATGGCAATTGTCTTAATTACATCGTCTTTGTGCTGGTAGAAAAAGTACCCTTGAATCTATATTAATAATAATAATAATTGCACTTCGAGAGCGCTTTTCACCCGAGGGTCACCAAGCGCTGCACAGAGCTGCGGAGAGAACGGCCACGTCAACAACAACATCGGGACAGTCCAACTGAAAGTCAAATGGTGGTAATACATTCTAGAAGGACGTAAAATAAGCAACGAATAAGGATTCAACAAACAAGGAATAAATGTTCCCAAGCAGACGCAGGTCGCCAGCGAGCCATCATCACTGCACGACAACAGTGAGCCGCATCAACAATCCTAGCCAGAGGACTTGGAAGCTTTACGGAGCAAGTGAGTCTCGAGACGAGATTTGAAGTCCCAGGGACTCAGCTGATCGAATGTCCAATGGAAGGGAATTCCAGAGTCTAGGAGCTGCGTGTGAAAAGGCTGTCACTCATCGAATGGAGGTGCGATCTGGGCACATGCAGCAAAGCTCGTATTGGAGAATCGGAGTGGTCGGGTTGAGGAGGGTGCCTGAAGTAGGCCATGGATGTATGTCGGAGCAGCGCCAGTGAGAGCCTTGTAGATGAGGAGGAGGATCTTGAATTCAATCCTGTACATATGCAGGAATTAAAGCTCGTTTTAGCTTTAATTCCTACAATATGTATTACTCTTCTCAAACTGTAGCAGTATTTGAATTTAGAATTTCAACGTTGGCGCGAGCACCGTGACCCTCTTGAACAACCTTTTCAGCCTGCAGGAAGAAATCCAGGTCTGAGCAGTCCGTACGTATAACCGTGATCAACCAGAGACGTCAGATGAACTTGTTACACGCTTAGAACGAGATCGCCCACACGGCGGGTGCTGAGCTAGCATTAATTTTAATCGACAGGCGTGCTGTACGTATAAAGTGTTCTCTGAGCAGAGCTTAACATCAATAATTTACATCTTAATACACCTTTCACCCAAAGGTCACAAAGCACCGCACAAAAACGGGGAGAAAACGGTTCAGTATGCAGGCTGATTCTGCAGACAGTAAAGGCCCATGCCTAGTGATTATTATTAAAGAGACTTAAAACACCCAACTCAGAAAGTGGGTACTGCGCGTTTATGGCAGCGTAAGCGCACCACGCCCCGGCGGATTAGATCTACTCAAGGATTCTGGGAATGCGGGCGAGGTCCGGACTTTATGGGAGCCGCGAGTGAATGGTGGGGGTTTGGGTGTTGGTTGGTTGGGTGGGCATGTGGGGGCAGACGGGGTGGTGGTGGGAGGGAGGGAGTGAGTGAGGTGGGTTTGCTCAAAAGTACCCGAGCGTGGGAGTGGGTATTCGGGCGTGGTGTGCGTGGGTGTTGAAAGAGTTGGTGGTGGAGGTGGGAGGGATGTGTGGATGAAGTGGTGGGGGGTGAGTGTTGGGTCTCTATGAAGCGCGCTACTGTGTTTTTTTTCGAAGCAAGGAGGGGGATTGCGGGTTCAGCAAGGTGGGCATGGCAGGGCGTGCACCAAGATTCCAGATCGCTATCTTCGCGACAGGACATTTTACTGCTGAACATTTCATTACGTTTGTGGCACGGTTGCTTTATCTCTGATTTCTGTTCGTTTCATGGCCCTTTCTGTATGTTACGAGGTCTGCTTGTTTTTTGTCGTTTAGGTGGTCCCAGGGCACTCTTTGCACATGACAGCTCATCCTGTTTCTCGTGAGTTCTGACCTGGTTTAGTAAACATTAACTTGAATATGCCTCATCCGGAACGTAAAAAAACTCATCTCATCTCTTTGTCAGGCACCGCTTAGTCCTGTACAGGATCGCGGTGAGCCGGAGCCTATCCCGGCAGACACAGGGCGTAAGGCAGGGATATACTCACGATGGGACGCCAGTCCATCACCGGGCACTGTGGGCAATTTTGTCTGCGAGCCAATTAACCTATGCAGCAGCATGCTTTTTGTACTGTGGGAGGAAACAGGAGTGCCCGGCGTAAACCCACGCGGACACAGGGAGAACATGCAAACTCCACACAGAAAAGCACCCGAGCCGAGATTCGAACCCGGGTCCTTCTTGCTGTGAGGCGACAGCGCTACCCGCTGGGCCACCGCGCCGCCTTACATAAAAATCTACATCACGTAATGCGGGGCGGCGCGGTGGCGCAGTGGTTAGCGCTGACGCCTCACAGCAAGAAGGTCCCGGGTTCGAGTCTCTCGGCTCCGGTACCTTTCTGTGTGGAGTTTGCATGCTCTCCCCGTGTCCGCGTGGGTTTTCGCCGGGTACTCCGGTTTCCTCCCACAGTCCAAAAGCATGCTCCTGGATAGGTTGATTGGCTCGCAGACTAAAATTGTCCCGCAGTGCCCGGCGATGGACCGGCGTCCCGTCGTCGGGTGTATTCCTGCCTTACGCCCTATGTTTCCGGGATAGGCTCCGGCTTCACCGTGACCCTATATAGGATTAAGCGGTTTCAGATAATGAGATGAGATCACGTAATGCATCTTAGGCACTTCGTCACATTCGTTGTGCGAAATTTAATTTGTTAGGTGCTGCCCATTTTCATTCAGTGTCCAAGGTATCCGTTTGAAGAGAGGACAACTCGGCGGCATGAGGTAACCGACAGAAGGGGGAGGGGGGGAGGAGTCATTCCGGCGATTAGCCGACGCCAACTAGCCAGACACTGCACCCTATATTTAATTAATGTTTAGCAGAACGGGGGGGGGGGGTAGGGGGGGAGAACGCACGCACTCCAGAGCGATCAAACTGCCTCGAGCAGAACCTTGCTTCTGTAAGGCGCAGGATTTTGCTGCTGCGCCCACCTCTCGCCTGCAGTAAAGATGAGTGAATGAGATGGCAGAGGCGGAGGGCAGGCGCAAGGGCAGGGAGCCCGCGGGAGAGACAGGAAGGTGCGGCGGATGTGGCTGTAAGGGCGCTTCGGAATTCGAGTGCGCGGAGACGGAACATTGAGCATGAATAGTGAGACATCTGACTTCGATGAAGTAGATTGTGGATCACACGCTCAAGCCAGGTTTTGTTTTACCATTTCTGGCAATTATACAGGTGTTAAGGTCTTGAAACACCAAAACAGACACACCTTTCACAAAGTGTCTAGTTTGCAGAAGTCACACATACCTGTGGCAAAGTATGCAAACAGGAAGCTTTGATAACGTATGCATTGTCCTTCAAACTGATTGGCCTACACCAGACATGGCTTTCTTTTGAGCCTGATTGTCAGTTATGTTCCTACGGTGTGGGAATTCTCCTTAGTATCGTCATCATGGTCTCCTCGTCTCCCCAGATCATTCGCTGCACCTGCTCAGTGTCCTCACACGTGCTTTAGGCCTTGTCAAGTTGCCTCCGTTTCAAGTTGCGTCCACGTTCCGCTTAAAGATTTTAACGCCATTGCCGCGGAGCGATCGAGTCTCCAGTAGTTTATGCGTGCGTTACCAATGTGCCCGAGTAGATGTCTCGTGCACCACCGTGGACGCATCGACTCGACGACACTGGCGAGAAAGTCTTAGTCTCGGAACGTGGGAAGTGAAACGTCACGAAGAACAGAGGAGGAGCGCTCGGTGACACAGCTGTCCCGAAAGAACATCTTCGGAAAAATAATCGTCATGCATGGAGCCGCGATAATTTGCCCCAAACGCTAGCGTTTCACAAGCACAAAATAATCGCAAAATAATTAACAAACGCCACTCACTGTCTCATTCCAGCCAAACGCTGGCTGTCAAAACGGACCACTGCCCGTCTGGCACCCGTCAGATTTGTAATGATGTAGGTTCTTCACGGCTCGATGCGCGATGATTGCTTCGAAAAGCTGCTCTGTCGACACGGCTGTTCGGGGAGAGCAGCTTTTTTGGAAGCAGTCACTCGTCAGATGATTTTTCATTCAAGGCATTGTCGGTTATGGATGTGGTGAGCATTCCGTGACGATGAACGTAGAGCCGTGGCAGAGTGCAGCCTCACACCCAATACGGAACCGCGATTTCACCGGCACTGAATTCATCCGCGAATCCGTCGGTCCGTTCTGAAACGATTCCACCGATTGTCGTGGCTGTGAGCGTGTGTCTGCAGGCGGTGCAACTGCAGCGCGCCAGGCTATGAAGAGGAGTGTGGGTGTCCGGTGGATGCTTCGGACCACACACATGGCCCTTATTCATGACTTACACCTTGGTCCATGCCGGCAAGCGATTCCACCGAAACGTTATTGTGTCGATGTAGGTTTTTAACGGATCGATGTATGAGAATCGCTCTCATGAGCCGCTCTTTGGGGGATAGGTGTATCGAGCCCTCCTCATCTCTCCTCAGCCTCCCACGTTGGAGGCATCATCATGCGAACGAGGCATCATCAGGCTCGCACAGAATAATCGCACGTCGAGAGCGCCTTTCACCCGAGGGTCACAAAGCGCCGCACAAAGCTGCGGAGAGAACTGCATGCAAGCAACAACAACGGCTTGATCGACAAATCAACAACGAACATTTCGGTTACAAATGTGAGTTGACGAGAGAACGGCATAACAACAACAACAGCATCAGAGCAGTTCAGTTGAAAGTCCAATAATGGCTATAATTTAGAGGACATAAAATAAGAGATAAAATAATTGTTAGACATACGAAGGAGAGAATAACATGAATGATTATCCTGGTGTTGAGTAAAGTGTTGAGGCTTTTTGGTTCGTAATAATGTTAGCTGCGGCAGCACGGAGTTGGAGTGAGTAGCGCCTCTGCCTCACTGTAAAATGAACCCAAGTTCGATTCCTGGCTCAGGTACCTTTCTGTGTGGAGTTTCTGAGCTCTCCCCGTGTTCTGCGCGAGTTCGCTCCGGGCTCTCCGGTTTTCTCGCGCGTCAATTAGTTTTTTTCATCTATAAATTGGCCGACGACATCGTAATAATACGCAGTGTCTGCAAAATGTTGGCGCCGGTTGAATGCATGGCTGCCTTCCCCTCGCCTCTCTGTGGTTTCCTCACTTCATCTCTACAATGATGTAAGGCGTCTGCTAAATAATAATTAATTACAATGATGTTCTCCCCGTGTCCGCTTGGTTCTGCTCCGGGTTTGCCATTTTATCCCACAGTGCAAAGACATGCTGCTGCCTAGGTTAATGCATCTGACCAAACAGTCCCCTCCTGTGGCCTGGCGTCTCATCCTTGGTACAACCCCAACTTACGAGCTGCCGGTTAGGCGGTCGGATGTGGTGCTGGCCACACCACTGCATCTTCGTAGGTGATTCGCCGCTGGCACCCCTTGCCCCAAGAGCCCGTTGGAGGCTACACGGGACCTCTTTGTCATTGGCGTGAGAGTGAAGCTGTGCCAGTGCTTGCGCGCACCGTCTGCAGCGACCGCTTTAGTTTCCGCTCAAACAAAACTCGACACCTTGAGAAATGCGACGCTGCATTCGTGTGTCTGTATTAAGCGAGGCATCCAGTCGACGGGAGACCGAGTCTCCCCCGGCGCGGTGCCACGCAGGACGCTGGGCCGCGTGCTTCGTAGCGAGGACCTCCTGCTGCGATGGCCAACGTGGCACAACTGTAGGTAATTCTTAACACGGGCGTCACTGTCCTGCGGGGATTATTTCTATCTCCCGGGGCATGTGGGAAAGCGCCCACGGCTCGTGATATTCGAGCGCGTGGCTTTTCATCCGTCTCATTGAAGTGTCATCGATATCCCGAGAGAATTGCCCTCGAAGAGATGATCTCTCGAGACGGCCGTGTCGAGCGTTGCTCCTCCTCCCTCCTCCTTTTGCGACGTTGTTGGCATGGTAAGGCTGGCAAACTGGCGGACAAAGATAAGAACAGAGGCCAAAGACTTCAAATAAGAATACCACGGTGAACTTCAAAGAGCCAGGGAGCCCGGAAGGTTATTTTAAATTCAGTGTCTCACCTGTTTCAATATTTGTATCTGCTGCCACCGCATGTACCGTGACCTCAGTGTCTCTTAAACAAATAACACCCCCCTAGCGCTGGCATGGTTTATGCTAAAGACACCGACACCAATAACTTCTGATTAAATATATACACACGACCTCTCCGACGTTGCTGTTTAATCGTACAATTATTTGATCTGAAAAAAACCCCCAATCGGGTGCGAGTAAGGTGATGCTGGGTCAATCTGCCGGTGTCGTGTGGCCTCCTTTGTCTCACAGAGGAGTCTCGTGCGCGAATGAGAGGCACGGGCACAATGGCAGCCCCGTGTCGAGTGTTGGTCCTTTTGTCTCGTCCTGCTCTTTGATGAACGACAACTGCAGCTGTGTTCGCGAGTCGCGAACACCTCCGCAAGCGCCGTTTACCTCCTGCGCCGACGCGGGTTGCCCGCGGCTCCACGTGCGTTTTGTTGATTACTCGTGTTGACTCATTTCCCCACCGGTGACCTGCGAAGGACTGGCGCCCTCACCTCGGTATAGCCCTGCCTTGCGCCCTGCGTCTGCGGGGATAGGCTCTCCGCGAGCCTCGGCACGATCAATTGGGGCCCAGTAACGACTTAATACATATGCGGTTCTTACGTAGGGCGGCGCGGTGGCCCAGTGGTTAGCGCTGACGCCTCACAGCAAGAAGGTCCCGGGTTCGAATCTCATGGCTCGGGTGCTTTTCTGTGTGGAGTTTGCATGCTCTCCCCGTGTCCGCGTGGGTTTTCGCCGGGCACTCCGGTTTCCTCCCACAGTCCAAAAGCATGCTCCTGGATAGGTTGATTGGCTCGCAGACTAAAATTGTCCCGCAATGCCCGGCGATGGACTGGCGTCCCGTCGTTGGGTGTATACCTGCCTTACGCCCTGTGTTTCCGGGATAGGCTCCGGCTCACCGTGACCCTATATAGGATTAAGCGGTTTCAGACAATGAGATGAGATGAGGTTCTTACGTACGAGCTTAAGAATCTATATTTATACGCAAATTCGAGCGTTGTTAATCCCTTTCACATGTGTCTACACGCTCTTGCGATGCATGGTCTAATAATAATCACAATAATTGCATTTATAGAACGCTTTTCACCCGAGGGTCACAAAGCGCTGCACAGAGGTGCGGAGAGAACGGCACGTCAACAACAGCGGCACCAGAATGGACAATCAACAGCAACAACATTTTCTTGGGTTTTTTGTTTAATATGCACGTGTATATATTCTTTACTTTTACATCTGTGCTTTCAGGCAGCAAGCAAGCAAGCCTATACTTGATGTTCAATTGTAAATGTCACGGTTGCCCATATTATCCTCTACGAAGGATAAATATATGATGAAACTTCTCACAATTACATCACTCCCAGGGGTTATGCGCACTCCTGCACATCCCAGTTTGCACGGGTGCCGGAGCCTATCCCAGCAGACACAGGGCGCAAGTCAGGTATGTACCCACGATGGGGCGCCAGTCCATCACCGGGCCACTGAGGGCAATTTAGTCTGCGAGACAATTAACCTATGCAGCAGCATGTTTTTGGACTGTGGGAGGAAACCGGAGTGCCCGGCGAAAACCCACGCGGACACGGGGAGAGCATGCAAACTCCACACAGAAAGGCACCCGAGCCGAGATTCGAACCCGGGGAACTTCTTGCTGTGAGGCGACAGCGCTACCCACTGGGCCACCGTGCCGCCACCCAACAGATGTGAGACGTGTAAATAATGGTTGAAGGGATGCGACCTGAGCATTTTCCAAAATGATGTGAGTGACTTTGTGGTCCTGATGTCCATTGCGACGTAATTCCACCACGATCGTGGCCAGTGCAGTGAAGCAGCGAGCCTTCGAACCCGGAGAGCGGAAGTGTGGTGCGACCAGACGACCAGAACGTACTGAGCGGAGAGAGCCAGAGTGACTCTAGGGGGAGTTTAGTCGTGCAGAATGGGATGTAGAAAGAAGATTTTGAATGATATCATTGGGAGACAGTCGACGTTTCTCCGGCATATTGTGAGGAAAGAGTAAATTGACAATACGGTTAAAACGTTGTTGTTGCTACAACACAAACATCAGGGGTAGATTCCACACGGACTGTTGCTGATTTGCCGTTCTTATCTCGTTGTCGATGTGCCGTTCTCTCAGCGGCTCTGTGCAGCGCTTTGTGGCCCTTTGGTGATGAGCGTTCGAGACGTGCTATTATTATTATATGATAAATGTTAAGTTAAACCATTTCCCAATTTTCGTATTATATACATTGATAATTTTGCATTTTTATTTTTTGGTTGAAAGTCTGATTATTTTACTTCTGCAGCGATGTGTATATTTAAAATAGAAACCCAAAAATGTCATTGCTGCTGCTTTTCCGTTCTAGCGCCGTTGTTGTTGACGTGGCCGTTCTCTCCGCAGCTCTGTGAAGCGCTTTGTGACCCTCGGGTGAAAAGCGCTCTCTATAAATGCATTTATTTTCATTATTATAACTGGAACATTTTGAAGGAAAATTGAGATGGTGAACGACAGAGATTGACTAATGTCAAGAGTCTCTCGAGATGGATGAACGGATCAACAATGAACGTATCAACAATGAACGTCCCAAGAGCAGAGATTTGTGGAAGACCATTGTCACCAACGTCCCGTATGAAGTGGCACCCGGAAGACGTGGCGCAGATGTAAGAGGGGGTAGATAGGTGGAGACAGCGACGAGTAAGAACCGGTATTTTGAGTTTGATTCGTGTAGC
>JAZEWT010000023.1:6179907-6191189 GCA_036362905.1 Mordacia mordax | reverse complement strand
GTGCCCTCTGTAGCGTCTCCATCATCTACAACCTGCGCGCACACGGAGCCACGCGGAGACGGGGGGGGAGAAGGAATTTAAAGAAAAAAAAGGAGAGAAGGAATTTGAACAGCGTACACCAGGTTAGTGTCTCCAGTTGGGTTCGACGTTTGACGTCGCCATGACGGCAGGGTCACTGGGCAGTAGTGATTCACAGCCGCGCATCCTCGCAGACAGAAGCTTCTGGCGGAGGCGGTTCGATTCCTGCCTCGGTCGCATTTATGCTTGTGTGTTCTCCCCCTGTTCTGCACGGGTTTCTTCATCGTTCTCTAGTTTCTTCGTTTTCCTCACAAAACTGTATATGTGTATATATATATAAACCCAGCTCATATATTAGCAGATGACATAACAATGAAATCCATTTTTGGGTCAGGTCACGTAAAAATTTATAGAATAGTGTCGTTTAACCCTCCACCACCCGGCACGGCCAATCAGTAAGGGGTTGTCACGTTGAACAGAAGACGCGCCAATTCCTTTACTATCTCAGCACACCGGTGCGTTGAACAGCGACCCCACAATATTTTACAAAAGATGTATCCGGCGTTTCGCTGACAACTACGTTCAGCATCATCAGGCACCGGCGCCAAAAACTGGACGGGCAGATCGGATCCGATCTTTTGTAAAATATTGTGGGGTCGCTGTTCAACGCACCGGTGGGCTGAGATGGTGAAGGAATTGGCGCGTCTTCTGTTCAACGTGACAACCCCTTACTGATTGGCCGTGCCGGGTGGTGGAGGGTTAAACGACACTATTTTATTATTTTCTACGTGACCTGACCCAAAAATAGATTTCATTGATAATATTGGTCACGAAAGCCTTCGATTTAAAGGCTGACATAACGTTTAGGGCGCGGTGTCTGGCTGATTGGCGCTGGCTGACTGCGTTGCTGCCTGCCTCCCCGCACCGCTCGGCGGGATCCCGCGGTACGCTGAGACGTCTGGGTGAAATCCGCCACCCGTGCGCGCTTAACAAAAGTTAAAATTAAATTCAGAAGACCGATTGCTCGGCGCGTTGCGCCCGCGTATACGAGAGCGTGTGTGCGTGTCCTTGAGAGACATTGACCACTGGACACATTGTTGTAAAAATAAACACAAGTTAAAAGCTGCTGCGTGTGGGCGAGGAGGAGGAGGCGGATGGATGGAGAGCAAGGCCCGAGGCGAATGAGGGGCCGGACAAACGCTCGCATCTGAGACAAAGCGTTGTAGGTCATCGTCCATTATGTATTGATGCGTGTGTCCTCCCAGTCATTATGACATTCATCCACGTCTCGCTCATTCTTTAACCCACCTCATCGTTAATTCTTCCACTCACCAAATGACTCATTCTTTCCACTGACCAACTCGTTCCCTCCTCCCGCCAAACTCACTCTCATTCTTCTCAGTGTCTTGTTGCGTTGGCGAGTTCGAACCTTGTCGCGAGAATCTCGCATCCAGAGCTTGCAAACTTACCGGGTCAATTCTGCTGTAATAATAAACAACTCACAAATTCCTCCAGCCACCAAGTCATACACTCTCCCGCTCACCAACTCGCCCATTCCTCCACCCACTAATTCAGTCGTTCTGTTCACCACCAACTCGCTCATTCACTGCTGGGTAATGGCCTCCCCACTGTGTCGGCCTTGTTGGCTATACTTCACCACGACAGTCGGTGCGTGCTGGTGAAGCGTCTGGAGGGGTGGGTGTGCGGGAGTGGTCCCAATAACACTGCCCGTGAATGTGGTCGCAGACCTGGTTTTCAGACTCACCGTGCGCTCACCGCAGCGCCACCACTCCCCCTAAGCAAATAGCTCCCTTGTTTTAATACGAATAAAAAAAATATTCAGCACAGCGGGGAAAGGATACAACAGCAGCACAGCCTACTGCTTGGAATCGTTTATGCAGTTTAGCCAGTATGCAGGGGAGCGGAGGCGCAGTGGTTAGCGCACTGAACCCACCGACCTGAGCTCGATCCCTGGCCATGGCGACCATCAGTGGCGAGTGATATCTGAGCTGGTCCTGCTCTAACGCCTCCCCTGGCCTGACTTCACCAACCCACGTTGACCAGCGTGGTGAAGTATGATCGATAAAACAACACGGAATGGGGGTGGGCGGGAGGACAGGGGAGGCTTCAATATGCGGTGAATTAACAAAGGGTTGTAATTAATTACTATTACAGTAATTGTATAAGTATGCCTAGGTAATTGTCAATGTAATGTTAGATTTAAACGTCCAGATTGCGCGTTTGAGTAAATCTATTTTAAAATAATCCGGCTAAATCGCATTACAAGGCACTCAAATACGAGAGGCTTAATAATATACCAGAATTCAATGAATAATTGTCATGGGAGGCTCCAAAAGTGTCTGCCTATAAACGCATACATTAAAAGCCTCCCTCAACTATTAAATTAACTTCAAATTTTCTTTCGCGAGATGATTAATTATAACAAATTTAAGCCCATAAAGCACTAAAGTGGACATAAGGTCTCTGGGTAATTATTCTAATTATATAATATTGCCGGGAAGGTGGGTTCGTTTGATGACCTCACTCTCATAGCGACGATAGCGTGAATAGGGAGACTCTGAAGAGTAGTTCTCAGACATTGAGCCACGAAAACCCACAGCGACAAAAGTGTAGAAATAAGGCGTTCTCTCAATACTGGTCGTAGTTGCCCCCACCGTATATTTTGTAGGTCACGTGTCGACTGGAGTCGGCCTACTTGACAAGTAGCCACATCCGCACGTGGTACTGCACGTACTCACTGAGAAGATGGTTCAGACTCATCGTGACAGTCGCTCTGGAGGATGAATGTAACCCCCACGGGGTGTCAGGTGGCACCGAGAAGGGGGCGAGGGGGGTAAACTGCCTCCCCCTCCCCAATCTCGTAAGGCACCGAAAAAAATATATTTTGTATTGAGTCACCATAGGAAATACATTGGTTAATAGTAATAATTGCCTTTATTGAGCGCTTTTCACCCCAGGGTCACAAAGCGCTGCACAGTTCATTATTAGTTCCTGATTAATACTCTGGAGAGTCGTGGTGAAGCCGGAGCTTATCCCGGCAGACACAGGATGCAAGGCAGGGACATACCCAGGAGGGAACGCTAGCCCATCGCAGGGCACTGGGGGAAATTTAGTCAGTAGACCAATGAACCTAGAGATGAGCATGTCGTTGGACTGTGGGAGGGAACCGAAATACCCCGCAACAACCTAGGCGGACACGGGGGAAAAACGTGCAAACGCCAGACACAAACGCAAGAGTGTAAATTTATTTAATAGTTTAATTAATGTGGGGTTAAAATACATAAACAGCTTCGCATTTTGGGCTCGCATCCCTCCTTCCTTTTCCTCCATTCCCTGGCGAGTTTCTAGATCCGCCACTATTGCAGAAGCCTTCATCCAGCAGCGGATCACGAAACGCGGCCAGTCGCGACTCGTAAACACGCGCACGGCCGAACACCCGTGCGCGTGCACAGCGGAGCGAATGTTGAGGGTCGGCTGTTGATGCGTATGGGCTCAAGCTATTCGCTGGTTCGGGCTACGGGTGCATCATCACAAGCGCCCAGCACATTCAGAACACAGTAGCAGGAGCATCTGCAATGGTATCTGTTACCGCAGCGACAAAAGCACCTTCGAGACCGGCACGAGCGTCCGCTTCAGCAGCAGGAATTTCAGGAGCCGAGGGGGCCTCCAACCAAATCCGATCCCAGAATATTGAACAATCGAGCTGAACGTTACAAAAAAACTATTCATAGAGAGGGTGGGGAAGGTTAAGATTCTGTACGGTGGTTGTACTCAAAACTCTGGACGCTCTGTTGTGAGTCGTACATGCGAGCTGTTGGAGATAGTGTGAAGCACGTACAGATAGTGTGCAGCACTCACAGATTGAGTGCAGCACTCACAGATACTGTGCAGCACTCAGCTTGGGTGCAGCACTCACAGATAGTGTGCAGCACTCACAGATTGAGTGCAGCACTCACAGATTGAGTGCAGCACTCACAGATTGGGTGCAGTGAGCACAGGTGTCGCACTAGAATATGTGTTATGTACGTGTCACATTACGAATCGGCGCGTGTTATGCATAGCGTACATATTTTGTGAGTTTCAATAAAGAAGATTTTTTTAAGCGAGTGGATCCCGTGTTGCACAAACGTTCCAAACGTGGTCTCGTGTTAAACACGTTGGCGAGCATCGCGCTATAGAATCTGCCGCATCGGCAGCAGCCGGAGATGAAACGTACACAATGGCCGTCGTGTATTTATCGCGAGGGCTTATGTGGCCCGTGTTTGTCCATAACAACGCACATGCTGTGTCGTGGAGCCCGCCTCCACCCAACACAGCTCGAGAACAAGTTTGATCGCAATTATCAGCGAAACGTCGCTCTGCCATTATAAATGCTGTGGATTTGCTCTACACCACGGAGGCAGTAAATAATAAAAATATCATTTATGGAGCGCTTTTCACCCGGGGGTAAAGACCTGGCAAGTTCTGTCCACGTGACCACACCTCACCGGCCGGCTGTGTCGATGTCCCGAGGTTTTGGGTCGGGCTGCGGGCGGAGGTCACGACCCCAGTTCGCGTTGGGGAATGCGGCCCGATGTGTCGGAGACATTCCATGCCGTGTCTCCCCTTTTGGGGGAGCGCGGGGGGGGGGGGCGCTTGTCACGATCAGCCTGCGCACGCGTCACGAGGCGGGCCGCGCTGTACAGGGTGGTGCGGGAGGGGGGAACCTATCCCGGCCGACAGAGGGCGCAAGGTGGTGCAATTATTACTCATCTCATTGTCAGAAACAGCTTAGTCCTGTACAGGGTCGCGGTGAGCCGGAGCCTATCCCGGCAGACACATGGCGCAAGGCAGGGATATACCCACGATGGGACACCAGTCCATCAACGGGCACTGCGGGCAATTTAGTCTGCAAGCCGATTAATCTATGCGGCAGCATGTTTTTTGGACTGTGAGAGGAAAACGGAGTGCCCGGCGAAAACCCATGCGGACACGGGGAGAGAACATGTAAACTCCACACAGAAAGGCACCCGAGCCGAGATTCGAACCCGGGTCCTTCTTGCTGTGAGGTGACAACGCTACTCACCGCGCCACCGTTGGCGAATTGTCACGTACATAAGCCAGCACGGCACACAGGAGGTGGGTGGCCAGCACCACACACTGCCGCCTTTGTCTTCCTCGTGCCGATCATTTCACACAGCACCAGGTCCTCATGACTCACAAGTGATGGTTGAAGGCAGTCTGTCATCTGAGTCAATCTTCCACCGATACAACTACGCACTCATTATTCCACCGTTTGCAAGAAAGCCTCCCGACGCCAGGGCGGTAATAGAGCCTTATTTGACAATACTTCACCACACTGGTAATTGCTGAATGCTGGTGAAGGGATTTAAGCATTGCATTGTGATAATGGGATTTCGTTCAGGTCATTGTGTGTAATCTCTATTCTGGGTACCAGATCCTACAGGACATTTGTGACAATAGTCTTCCACAAATCTTTGCTCTTTGAACTTCTGAGAATGTCCATTGTTGATATGTTCATTCATCTCGAGAGGCTGTCGACATCATTCGAAGGCTTTCGTGACCAATGTCATTGATGAAATCCATTTTTTGGGTCAGGTCACGTAAAAAAATAGTGTCGTTTAACCCTCCACCACCCGACACGGCCAATTAGTAAGGTTTGTCACGTGAACAGACCGTGCCAATTCCTTCACTATCTCAGCACACCGGTGTGTGGGAGAGCGAACCCACAGTGTTTTATAAATAACTATAATTATTTATAATTGTAAAATGCTGCAATAAAACAATGGATTTCATCGCTCTTGACGTAAGTCAATCTCTGTCGTCCACGATCTATCTTCAAATTTTCCAGTTATGACCAGATTTTCAATGTCCTCTTTCCTCATAATATGCCCGAGAAATTTCGACTGTCTCCTGCTCGTGTCACTCAACACCTTCTCTCTACATCCTGTTCGTGACGAACTGTCTTCATTTGACTTGTGACTTGTCCAAGATACCTTCAAGATGCGTCTAAAGAACCACATTTCAGTTGCTTCAATTCTCTTTTCTATACTTGGCGATATTGTCCAACTTTCTGATGCACACGTAAAAACTGGTATAACGTAACAATTGAGAGCTATTCATTTCGCATCCAGAGAAACGTTATCATTCATCATTATCTTTTTAATTTTGAAAAAGCTCTATTTAGCCATCCCTATCCACCGTTTTATTTCAAGATCACGTTTACCATTCGATGTTATCCAGCTTACCAGACAGTTGAATTTATTGACCTATCTTACATTTTAATTATCTATTTTGATGTTGCATACAGGTACACTTTTCTTCTTTGAAATTACCATGCATTGTTTTCCTATAATTCATAGTTAAATCCTTTGCCTATCTTTTACTAACAACCTTATGCAGAATTTCTTGCAGCTTCCCCTCTGAATCCGATAATAAAACTACATCATCCACATAACGCAGGTTACTAATATTCTGTCCACAATGATCAACCCTGGCAATCCTTCAGTTTCTCTCAAGATGTTCTCACTGTACAAGTTAACAAGTTTGGTGAAAATACACAGCCTTGCATCACACCTCTTGTAATGTGGATGAAATCACTGAGTTCTCTTCAGATCCTTATTGCCGCAGTTCAATCCCAGTATATGTTCCTCAAAATTCTCAAATGTTTACCACCAATGTCCAGTTATTGAATAATATTCATTAGCTCCTCGTGTTTTATACTGTCGAACGCTTTGTTATAGTCAATGAAACACAAATAGAGATATTTCTTTATTTCAATTGCCCTTTCTGAAGGCATTCGGATGATAAAGATGACATTTCTTGTCCTTCAATCTTCAATAAAACCACATTGAACTTGTACAAACTCTGGAGTTATTCTGCTTCCAGCTCAGAGCAAAAACACTTTCAAAAGAATCTCTGTTACACGGCTCATGAGACGAATCGCTCTATGGAGGTCGCATTCAATAGCTCGAGGTTTTTTTGGAAAGTGAAATAAAGATCGATGTACTGTGTCTCTCCACTGTCATAAGTCTCGTTGATGATATCTGTCAACTTTTCGAAGCCAATGTCTTCCAAACATTTAATTTGTTCGACTGCTATTTCATCTGCTCCTGTAGCT
The DNA here is from genome assembly GCA_036362905.1 of Mordacia mordax. Classification (NCBI taxonomy): domain Eukaryota; kingdom Metazoa; phylum Chordata; class Hyperoartia; order Petromyzontiformes; family Petromyzontidae; genus Mordacia; species Mordacia mordax. The sequence continues at coordinate 6,184,030 of JAZEWT010000023.1, read as the reverse complement.
TCGTTCTTTTTCATTCTATTAATAACTGTTCTTACTTCTGACGTAAGGATTTTCAAGCCATCCATCCGTTTTTTGTCATTCCTTCTCGGGTGTCGTGAAATAAATCTTCAATATATTTTGTCCATCTCTTCAAAACTTGCTCTCTCTCTCTCTCTCTCGATGATTGTCATCATTGTGCGTAAAATCTCATCGCATCTCATTGTCAGAACCGCTTAATCCTGTACAGGGTCGCGGTGAGCCGGAGCCTATCCCGGCAGACACTGGGCGCAAGGCAGGGATATACCCACGATGGGACGCCAGTCCATCACCGGGCACTGAGGGCAATTTAGTCTGCAAGCCAATTAACCTATGCAGCGGCATGTTTTTTGGACTGTGGGAGGAAACCGGAGTGTCCGGCGAAAACCCACGCGGACACGGGGAGAGAACATGCAAACTCCACACAGAAAGGCACCCGAGCCGAGATTCGAACCCGGGACCTTTTTGGTGTGAGGCGACAGCGCTACCCACTGAGCCACCGTATCACCCTATGTGTAATATATAACCGAAAAAACGACGAGCTGTTATAACTTGGTGGACAAGGTCATTTGGAACTGGTTCATGCTTAACTGGGGCCCCTACACTGAGCTCAATGTTCGTCACTCGCTGCGGGCAATAGAGTAGCGTTAGTAAAAAAAATGAAAAGTACGAAATTGTCAATCGAGACAGCCGTTCATTCACGACGTTACCAGTGTAAAGGTCACTGCAAATCGGTCGAGACGTGTTATTTAAAAGATTATGGAAATAACGAGAGATATTTCTTGAAACTAATCTTTTTCTTCTTCTCAAAGCAGTAAAAAATCTGCAGCTGACAAGCAGCAAGAATACCGGGGGGCGGCACGGTGGCGCAGCGCTGCCGCTTCACAACAAGAAGAAGCCCGGTTCAATTCCTGGCTCGGGGTGCCTGTCTCTATTGACATTACATGTTCTCTCCCCGTGTACAATTGGGATTATGTTTCCCAGGTACTCCGGTTTCTTCCCCTTGTCCAAAGACACGCTGCCGAGGATTACCGGCCCTGCAATGGACTGGCCTCCCGCCCTCAGTATGGTCCTGCGTTACACCCTGTGTCTGCCGGGATAGGCTCCGTCCACCCCATCCCCCCACGATTCTGCACAGGATTACGCGGGGACCGACACAGACGGAACAGGCGTTGGTGCCCGTTGTTTCAGTACTGCTTTCCGAGCTCTGCACAGCTCCGCGCAGCGCTTTGTGACCCTCGGATGAGAAGTTCTCTTGAAATGCGACTGTTATTATTATTATTATCTGTGCGTTGATCTTCGAACCCTCGCCTCCGCCGGACTCACGGACTCAGTCACTGCACGGATCTGCGTCACAGGCAGCCCCGCGCAGCGCAGCCAGGGACCACCACTCTTGCGGAGGGCACAGCCACGCGAGCACAGCCTGGGGCTGGTTCTTCCCCCGCCCTACCACCCCCACCACCCCCCACCACCCCCCACCACCCCAGTTCACCGCAGCCTGTCGTTAGCTGCGCTTATCCCGTGGCGGTGATCGTAGCTTCCTAGAGGGGGTGGAGGTGAGTGGGTGGTTGGGTGGGTGGGTGGTGGTGGTGGTGGTGAGGTGGGTGTTGCCAGCGCTCACAAATCATTGTGACATAAAATAAAATAGGCATTCGGAGAATGTCTCAAGCCGAGTCGGTAAAGATCTACGGGAAAAGCGAGAGAGAGAGAGAGAGAGCGCCCGAAGCGATCTCTCTCGGCCGCGTGTCCCCGGTTATTCAACACCAGCGCTCTTGGCGTGAGCGATCTTAAAAGTGTCTCGAAAGTTCGCAAACGTATGGACAAAGGTATGCACAGGGGTGAAGACGTGCGACAGACAGGACTCAGAATTCTTAAAATAGTTTGGGCTCGAGGGCAGCGCGGTGGCCCAGTGGTTAGCGCTGTCGCCTCACAGCAAGAAGCACCCGGGTTCGGTCCCCGGCTCGGGTGCCTCTCTGTTAAACAGAGCTCAACAGCTCAACGGTTTCTTCCAGCAGCTTGAATGAAGACCGATTGAGTCGACAAGAGCGCCTGTTTCTCTAAAGCAGAGCGCGCTGTTAGTCAATCACGATCGGGCCCCAACACATCTTTGCGTTACTCCTGCATGGCACACGGCACGGTGGCGCAGCGGTGACACCCGCGCCTCACAGAGAGAAGGTCTCGCTCGAAGCGGTTCGATTCCCGCCTAGGGCGCCTTTCTCTCTGGACATTGTAGATTCTCCCCCCCCCCGTTCTGCGTGGGTTTTCTCTGACTTCTCCAATTTCTGCACACGAATAAAGAAACTCTCTCATTGATTCATTGGCCGATGTCACCATACTGCGGGTGTTTCATGTAAATGGCACCACGGGGAATACATACATCTGGTGACGCCTGATGATCCTTATGTATCTATGGTTTCATATTACATGGGACACATTCTATATTGGACGCATTGTCTGGCAGGTTGGCACCGGATGACCCTCTGGCTGGCTTCTCCCCACCTCTCTGTGGTTTTCTGCAGCGCCTTGAGTCCTCTGGGTGAAAGGCGTTGTAGAAATGCAAATCATTATCATCGTAACGCAGCAGCATTTGTTTTAAACCTTCCGGTTGAGTCTCAGAAAGTCAACACCTGTCTAGTGTTCGAATATGGACACAGGTTTGGGCGCAGGTTAGAAGGCTCATGGGCTAAGTTGACCAACGTAGAAGCCACTTAATTTTTTTTAAGCTGCGCTGAAATAGATCCTTGGCTGTAAAACTTGTTTTTATGCTTACCAGTTAAAGTTGAAAGCATCCTGTCCAAAGCATTAAAAGAAACACAATTTGCAAATATGAAATTGCGTTTTGCTCAAAAAACAACACGGCTTATACCAATTTCCCACAGCTAAACGCGTGTTGGTTGGTTAGTTGGTTCGTTTGAAACTTCTACGGAATCGCAGAAGAATCGGTCAGAATGATACATGCGTACGTGTGATTGTTCTTCCTGGTAATAAAATGCGTGCTGACTGCCGATGCTGAAGATAAGAATGTCTCGCGGTCACACCCCAGCATCCCAGGCAGCCCGGCTGCCTCCGCCCTGCCCGGGGCTCTTAACCTGTCTCCTGGAACTCACACGAAAGACAAAGATCCCCCATATAGCCTTAACGCACTGGTAGGGCAAGTGCTGTTAGCGAGTAACGCCTATGGAGGGCCGAGCCCGCACGCCGACGGGTGGATGGCAAGTCCCACGCCCGACCGCCTGTGTCTCCCTAGTGGCGATGTTTGCACACCCGCATCAGGTACTCATTTAAGGCAGAGACGTAATGAAAAGAGAACAGGTTTGACCATTTCTGGTAATTGTATAGGCGTTAAGATCTCATCTCATTGTCAGAAACCGCTTAGTCCTGTACAGGGTCGCGGTGAGCCGGAGCCTATTCCGGCAGACACAGGGCGCAAGGCAGGGATATACCCACGATGGGACGCCAGTCCATCGCCGGGCACTGCGGGGCAATTTAGTCTGCAAGCCAATTAACCTATGCAGCAGCATGCTTTTTGGACTCTGTGAGGAAACCAGATAACCCTGCGAAAACCCACGCAGACACGGGAAGAACATGCAAACTCCACACATAGAGGCACCCGAGCCGAGATTCGAACCCGTGACCTGCTTGCTGTGAGACGACAGCGCTACCCACTGGGCCACCGTGCCGCCCGCGTTAAGATTTTGAAGCAGCAAATAGACACGTTTCACAAAATGTCCAGCTTTCAAATAAAACATATATATACTGGTATCAAAATATGCAAAAAAAGCTTATATAAGGTATACATTGTCCTTGAAACTGATTTAGCCCACGCTAGAGAAGGGCTTTTCATGTTGCCTGGATCTCATTGTCAGCCAGGCGTTGTCAATAGCTCTGAACATAGCAATATCTATATATGAATGGCTCAGGCCTAGCTGTTTAGTCTGTGAGTATTTTTAGCGTTTATACAAAGATGTACAGGCCATAAGTTCTCTTAAGGCTGAGTTGACCTAGGGGCGTGCTCAGGCAGGACCGGTTCAAATGTTTGCTACTGGTATTGGTTGTCGGCGGTCATCAAACTTGGGTTGCTGAGTTAGTTGTGCAGCGCGCTGACCGC
>JAZEWT010000023.1:6068892-6089092 GCA_036362905.1 Mordacia mordax | reverse complement strand
TGGTGTGGCCCTGGTGCCGCCCTGGCGCGGCCCTGGCGCGGCCCTGGGGCGGCCCTGGTGCCGCCCTGGTGCGGCCCTGGTGCGGCCCTGGGGTGGCCCTGGGGTGGCCTTGGTGCGGCCCTCGTGCCGCCCTGGTGCGGCCCCATTTTGTCTCTGCCTAAACCCATGGTGGTGGTGCGCGCATTGGCATTCACGGACACGTGTGTGTGTGTGTGGAGGATAGCGGCCTCTAGCGGATGCCCTTGGCACGGCCAGAGGTCTCCCCCCACCCACCGCTGCCTCTTGTTCGCAGTGTGACGGGGGGGCCATCGGATTGAAGGGCACTGCCCACTCGGGTCGTGTTCGGTGCCAACGCTACGCGTCGCGGGAACGCCGTTGATTGCAGAGGCAGTGTCAGAGTGCACTTGTGAAGTTAACAACAATAATAATTATTGCACGTCTCGAAGTTGATGGCAGGAGAGGGTGAAACTCGTTCCCTTATTACACCATCTGTGTACTGGCACAAACGTACTCGGAGATAATCGTGGAGTTTATGGTTTTTGCTGATCAGGTGGTTGTACAACCAATTTGCTTAAAATGTTCTCGCGTCAGCTCTGCTTTGTACCGTTACTATGCTTTATTATTTTTAGCCAAGAAAGCCTGACTCAATCTCTGGACCCTTTGTCAGGAGCAGTCATTGTTGCAGGATGCGGTGATCCATGGCTGTGTCTATTCCAACAGAGCGCGTTGCAGGTGATTTGGCGGTTGTGTGCCGTCGTGCAGGCACACAGCGCCCCACGCTCGCGAGTGACTTCACGGGATCTTCATCGTCCGCAGTGAAGCGGACGGAGCGTACTTGTTTATTACGGTTAACGCAGTCTCTCTATGAACCAGAGTGGCCGCTGGATTCGAACCGTGAGCCTCTACAACAAGCGGCGCAAACTAACTACCGTTTATAAGATTACAACAGGTTTTATATATGTATGCTGGCAAAAAAGTACCCATAGCGTTAACAGCTCCACCTAAGCTATAAAGCATTGATACCGCGTTGTCCTGAGCTGACTGCCTTTTGGCAACGGCTGACACCGGCAAATCGGCTCAAAAGGAAGCCACTGCCTGGTGAAGGTCGGTCAGTTGAAGGACAATGCATAGGTTATCAAAGCTACCTGTTTGCATACTTTGCCACTAGTATGTGTGGCTTTTGCAAACTGGACGCATTGTAAAATGTGTCTATTTTGGTGTTTGGGATCTCAACACCTGCATAATCGCCAGACACGGTAAAACCTGTTGTAATCTTATATATGTATACTGGCAAAAAAGTACCCATAGCGTTAACTACCGTTTGTCATCTCTGCAATGTCAAGACGTTTCACGTTTAATTTCAACGCACCATCACGTTAGTATTGCATAGTCCGCTGTCTGTTAACTTTGTGTTGACCTTTTCCGAGCTGTGGCTTTATTTCATTCGAACCTGGGGCCCTCTTGCTGTCAAGTGAAAGTGTTTTCCTTCTACGCACCCATGCACCGCCCTCTGATATTTGTTTTTCCCGCGTGTCGGGGTTAAATTCCCCCTCGGTCCTCGTTATTCATCAAGAAGGCTTGGAGGTGTTTTCAACCCTCGCTTCGCCCGAGGTCCCTTTTTGGTCATGAATGGGCAGAACATGGTCAGCGAAGGAGGACACATGTAAACAGGTTGTCACGCAGTGCAGTGCTTTGTCAGGATAGACGGGGCTACGGTGCGCGTGTTTTGTTGGCTGGTTTGGAAATCTACTGCCCATATTTGTAAAAAAAGAATTTTTTTTTAGAAAGTCCTGCTTGTGTCCTGCCTGACTTATGCGAGGCTTTGCACCAACCCTTGTGTGGAACAGTGAACAGCAGTCGATTTTTTTTCAATGCTCCGTCAAATTGAACATAAATGTGTATGACGATGATAGCCCAAGAGTGCTTGAACAATTTAATGAAGCTAAAAAAATATACGCTCAATTATGTGGTGGCTTGGTTCAAAAGCTAGAGTACTGAGCTGGTACCTGCAAGAATCTGGATTCGAATCTGGGTTATCACTTAATTAAGCCAGGTTCTCAAATATAGCAAGTTAATGGCTACTACAAAACCTTACTTTCGAGTACAGATGGGTAAAACATTTTGCTTTGAGAATTGATAAGAGATAAGCAGTTGGATCATGGCAGACTGTGATGAGTTATTAGCTCAGTTTTAAGTTTATAAAACTACTTAGGAACTTGTAATAGCAGCACAGTTGATTATGGTGATGGCTTGCATATTAAAACATTGAGAATTCCTTTCCCGAGTTGTTTTTTTGGGATCACCATGCCTGCCCTCTCGTGTTTCGCAACGTTTTGCCTCTCCCGTTGGAGATGACCTCAAACGTTCTGGGACCGTCACATGGAAATCTCGAGAACAGAGCTTTGGATTTCTCAGCTTTTAAAACCTACACGAGTACATTTTACACCATTGCCTCAAAATCCTATTTTCATTTCACGGTTGATAAACGATCATCACGGGTCCATTTAAGATTTTTTTTATAACCCAGCGAGAACTCATCCTGGCAGACACAGGGCGCAAGGCAGGGATACACCCACGATGGGACGCCAGTCCTTCACCAGGCACTGCGGGCAATTTAGTCTGCAAGCCTCATTTAGAAAGTGTCCTTTTAGGCGACCCAGACTGGGTTAATTTCAAGCTGGGTCTGCAATAGCGACAGTAGCATTTACAATGCGGTCCACACTCGTGTTTATGACGTCAGTTATAAAGACTCTCGCGCTGATAACATTTACCATTTGTTTTGTGTCTCTCACCTGCTACTGGCATTATCGCTTTGCTATCTTGACAGCGTGTTCTAGGGCTGCCGAAGCCTGTTTTGCCAGGTATACCCAGCCGCATGTCTACCCAAACAGAATAAATGGGTACATCATGTGGACAGGTATATTGCGGGTACCCACACCTCTTTAAAGGCGTCTTGCCAGCATGGAAGAGTAGGTCTCATAACCTATTGTGGATGCCAGCAGTGGTGTGAGCAAGTATTTGCAGGGCTTTGCCTTTGCTTATCGTTTATTACATTGCCACAGAGCCCTGGATTTGAATTGATGAGTTATAACCCAGTGCGACCTGAGGGCCTTAGCAAAAGTCAATGGTAAGTGATATCTGAACCGTCTTAGTGAAGTATGGCCAAACAAGACCCAAATGACTGACACTGCATGTTGCATGAGTCCTTTATTCAACTGTGGATTGAAATATTACAGTAAGTTTTTTCTTTATTCGAAATTGAATTTCCACGCATTGTAACAACCAATGCAAGGCTGCAGAAAACGATTGGCAAATGTCGTATATATGTCAATAAAGTGGGGCTGAAGGTAAAACATAAGCAAAACGAAAGTCGTTTACAGCAAATTCAGCAAATTATTAGTGTCTCATGACCCCTGCAACCAGAGTCGGTGACATTCACCAAAAATCTAAACAAACAAAAAATCTATTTCCAAATGTAATTGTGACCTTGAATCACGTCAGTCCATTGGACCTCTGGGGCAGGTAAATAGTAAAAACCTTGGTTCATGTGTTGAATGTCAAATTCACAGACCAAACGTCTCCCTTTATGGCCCTCTTTATGACCGTGTCATAAGTTTGTGACTGATACCCAATGGCTCAATAACCAAAGCTTGTAAAAGTGTAGCCAGCTTTGCACCGTCATTGTCGGTAAATGTTTACATTTGTGCTTTCCCTGGGTCTAATGATTCTGTTTACTGAGATAAATGATGGCTCGTTCAGAGGCGTGTGTTAAAAGGTTGTGCTTCTGTAACCAGATTGCTTTACAGGGCAGCAGGCAATGATATTGAATTACGGGAGATGCATTGCCGCAGTTGTTAAACTGCGGCCGACATGAGAGGCTGGGCTGTCATCGTATTGTCTCGCAAAAACATGCGTGGCAGTAACGAGAAAGTAAATCGAAACAACAGCTGTTCGTTTACAAAATGAAACACGCTTTTGTTGTGATAACGAGTTGGCAGCGCTACATAAGGAAAATAGGAAATTGAGAAAAATAAGCAATGTTTCATTACTCAATGCATAAAAAAAAACATTGTAAGGAAACATTATTGATGGACCTGTTAAGTTTATTTTTACGGACACTGGTGGTGTGTTTTTAAAGTTGCGGCTGATTGCATATTTTTTTGTCAAAATACAAAAAACATTTCCATTCAATGGTTTGGCAACTTTGTGATTCTCTTATCATAATTCTGGGTAAACTTTCAAACTAGAATTCATTATTTTGCATAGCTGTGGTAGTTTTTCGAATACTTCACCAAATTTGTCGGTGCATGTTCCGTAAGGCTTTCAAGCCCTCTGGCTAGGACTGTTGATGCGGCTCAATGTTGCCGTGCCTGGATGATGGCTTTCTGCCGACCTGCACCTGCTCGGGAACGTTTATTCCTTCCTTGTTTGTTGAAGAATTACGATTTTTGCGCTTTTATGTCTTAATTCATTGCTACTATTTGACTCTCAGTCGAACTGTCCTGATGTTGTTGACATGCCGTTATCTCCGCAGCTCTGTGCAACACTTTGTGACCCTCGGGTGAAAAAGCGCTGTATATATGCAATTATTATTTATGTTTGTGAAGCTGATGACTTGAGGAGGGAGTTGAGGATTGACTCAGACACTCTGCTATGAGCGAGGCGAGGTATATGGATGTTTATTATTACAGAAGAAAGCAACCCGGAAGATTACAAGCTCCAGGTGGAGGATTCCTGGGACACAATAAACGTCCGAGGAGGAACGCTGGAAGCTGCTATCCCATAAGAGCACCTCTTGAGGGCAATCGGCTAACACGTGTCAAAGATATCGATTGTGGCCGCGAATCGGGCTTCAGATTCGGGTTGCCGGTGTTGCTGGCACAAGTGTGCCGACCACTCTTGTCTCGCAAGACTAAATGGGGAACGTCTCGTCTCCCTGCCCCTGCCTGTGTCATTCCTCCAGCTGATCCCGCTCTTTGGCTTCCTGGGGCTTGGCATGACGATGGCCGGCACGTACATCATGCGGCTGGCCCTGTTCAACCCTGACGTCAGGTTTGTGCTCACATCGCCAGCCAGCCTGCAAAAGCTGCGCATACGTCGCACGCCGGTGACCGCCAGCTTGCAGCAGCAGCAGCTGCGTGCCATAGCTCGCCAGCCAGCGCCATCTCGCAGCAGCTATGCACGTAGCGGTAATGATAAAATGCTTTGTTTATAAAGTGCCTTTTGTGTTCAGTGCCGCTCAAAGTGCTTTGCGCAGTAACGAGACAGGGCCTAGCGAGGAATACAAATTGTAAAAGGGAAAATAAAGGAATAATAAGCAGCGACGCACATGACATAAATCTCATCTCATTGTCAGAAACCGCTTAGTCCTGTACAGGGTCGCGGTGAGCCGGAGCCTACCGTGGCAGACACAGGGCGCAAGGCAGGGATACACCCACGATGGGACGCCAGTCCTTCACCAGGCACTGCGGGAAATTTAGTCTGCAAGCCAATTGACCTACGCAGCAGCATGTTTTATTGGACTGTGGGAGGAAACCGGAGTGCCCGGCGAAAACCCACGCGGACACGGGGAGAGAACATGCAAACTCCACACATAAAGGCACTCGAGCTGAGATTTGAACCCGGGACCTTCTTGCTGTGAAGGCGACAGCACTATCCACTGCGCCACTGTGATTTAAATAATAGATTTAAACAAAGGAAGACAAAAAAGAAGGCGTCGGGATGGGCATCTGGCCGTGGTGCCCCAATTCTCCCCAACATTGGTGGGCGACAGGACAACCCGGTTAGTGACCCTTGACCCTGGCAACAACAAGATGTTCGTGTGATGAGGACAGCGACCTCAGTGGGTTTTTTTTTCTTTCCGCGTGGCGCCGCTGCCTGCTTCCCACCACGTGGTCCCGTGCTGCGCTTGTGGACGCGGCCCGTTGGCTTTCGAATGCCATCCGAGAGCGGCGGCGGTGCTCGTTTGACGATGTGGGGGGGAGGGGGAGGGGGGAGCGGTGGGAGGGACTTGCGTCGCCGTAGGGTCGCTCGGCCTCGCGCCGATATGACGGGCCCTTGGCTCGTGATAGCGTAGCCCTGCGGGCACTTATCATGGTGCAGATGAGTGAACGCGTGACTGAGTTCTTGATAACATCGTGCGCACCTTGGCTGGAACACTGTGCACCGGGGGCAACCGCGGACGTACGCAGTCCTGTCTGTCATCCCGCCGCTGCACGGGGATCTGCCCCGTGCAGCGCAGGTTCGCGCCGGTTAACTTCGCAAAGGTCCGGGACGTCATCGTCGTTATCAGTACCCGCGTAATCCTGCGCGGGGTTGCAGGGGGTTCAGAGCCTAACCTGGCAGACGCTGGGCACAAGGCTACAACCTAAGTTTGGATGCCAGTTCATCGTGGGTTACCGGGGGTGATGTAGTCAGCAGGCCAGGTAACCGAGGTGGCGGCGGCGGCGTGTCCTTGGACTGCGGGAGGAAACTGGAATACCCGGCAACAACCTTCACTGACGCGGGGAGAAACATGCGTACTCCACACAGAAAGGCACCCAATGCAGGAATTTAACCGGGCATGCTGGATGTGAGATCTAACACTCAAATAATACATAAGAGCCTCGGTGTTCTGAAGATTAAAATATGCGCTTACGAATGATTCCAAACCGGTATCCTCAGTGCAGCAATACATATGTACGTAGGAACACTCAATATATGTGAGTGTGTGAGGGCAAAATTGGTAAAGCAAAAAACACTAATGGTGTGTGCCTAATGCACCTAACCCACGTGTGCTTTACATTCGGTGCAAATGGCAACAGTTCCTCACCGGCACGTCATGATTAACCTCACGGACATGTGATTACCGCTGCAGAAATGCGACCTTGTATATTTGTTTGTGCCGACATGAATCATGCAGCCGTTCTGCTGTCACTGTTTAAACAGAGTTCGTTTTTTTCCAACGAAATTGCCATTCCCACCGATGCTTTTAATCACTGTCAGATTTCATCGCAAAGGGAATCGCGCTTGCAAAAAAGCTGTAGAGGCAGCAGCAGATTACTTAATAAAACCCTTGAGCCAAAACATATTGTTGCATTATCGACTCAAACTTTACAGAGCCACAAACGCATTGTCCTTTCACAGTCGTATTGTAACAGTCAGCAAGGTACCTGGCCTATGGGCAGTTTTATCCGAGTGTTTTGACATCAGATTGAAGGCAGAAGAGTGCATGAGAGGGTCGATGATACGAGCGCTGAAATTGGAATTTGAAGCTGCGATCATGTTAACGTTTCAAAAGAGTAAGCCCTCAAAGGCTTGGTGTCGTGCAGATACAATGTTAGCTTATAACGCGTTTCAACCCAGTACAAACGCTTGCTCCATTATATTGTAATTATATATAGATTACCGTGTAGAATTGCCACTTGCCGAATTGCAATTATCATTTAGCAGACACCCTTGTCCAGGGTGATATTAGGGGGGTGGCAGGAAGGTTCATTCTTCATCATGTAGTACTTTCATTAAGGCGTCTTGTGACGGGCGGCTGGGTGTCTTGATGTCGCAGCGCTAAGCAGGTACCTTGAGATTAATGTGACGGCCTTCGTGGCCAATTATGGCTTGTTATGAGCAGGCACCGTTGAGGACCTAAGTTCACATCCAAGTTGTGCCGCTCGCGTTCAAACCGCGTTCTCAAGCGCAGCGAGGTGATCATCTCACAATCGTAAAGGACTTCTCGAGAAAGGATGTTTTTTTTTGCTCTCAGGTTTAATTTGGCTGAGCACCAGCTCGGATAGGTACAATTACACGCTGCCACGTGACGAATGTTACCTTGCGGCTGGGCGGGTGGGTGACCCCTCCTGCTCTGCGAACCAGGGGTTACGTGAATGGTGATCAGGGGCAGTGCCATGGTGTCCGCTACTGTGGGCCGTTGTTGAGCATGAAATAGACGCTCTGCTCCGTGTGAAATCCGAATGGGTGGTTTGTCTCGTACCGTAGTCTACAATTTATGAAAATATTTTATTGGCTAAGAAAAAATAGACATGGATTGTAACCTTTTTTCGTGGTGGAGGGCTTTGCGTGGTCTTGTGAACCCCCAAAGTTGTCGCCTGAAAGACTAGAACTCTGGCTGGGGTCTTCCTTGGTAAACAAGCGCTCTCTCCGCAGCTCTGTGCAGCACTTTGTAACCCTCGGGTGAAAAGCGCTCTTTAAATGCAATTATTATTACTATTAGTCTAAGTCTTGAGGGAGGTTTCACAATACAGGCGATACAAAGACCCTCTGACTGAAGGAGGTTGGTGTCAGGAAGGGCATCTGTTGTAAACTTCGACTCAAATAACCCCACGAATGGGGAGGCAACCGGCCAGTCTGGTTCAACCTGAATCTCGTCGGTATAAACCGGCAACAGCAGCAAAGGATTCCTGATGATGTTTCCAACGCGGTCGCCGCGATGGAGAGGGGAGGAATGCTCGACACGGCTATTCTCCAAGCGCAGCTCTTGACAGCGATTCTTATCGCACGTTGAGCCGTGAAAACCTACATCGCCGCAACAACAGCCACGTGTGTGTGTGTGTGTCTTGGAAAGTGTCTCTTTGTGTTGTGTGGTCCAATTGTGCGCATGCAGCCAGGATATTCTGGGCGCTGTGTAAAAAAAAAAACAAAGACGCCCGATGCACAGCGACGCGATTTAAGCGGTGTGCATTCGGTGTGCTACGCCCTGTGTTTCCGGGATAGGCTCCGGCTCACCGTGACCCTATATAGGATTAAGCGGTTTCAGATAATGAGATGAGATGAGATTCGGTGTGCTGATCACGTGCTTTTATTCAACACAGCTGGGATCGCAAGAACAACCCCGAGCCCTGGAACAAACTGGGGCCCAACGACCAGTACAAGGTGAGGCCCCGGCGCGCACGCGTGCCAGCCCGGTGCGCGCGCGCCAGCCCGGTGCGCACGCGTGTCAGCCCGGTGCGCGCGCGCCAGCCAGTTGCTGGTTGTGCTGCTTTCTTGGGACTGCCGTGATAGCGGCGCTCGAGGCGAGTATCGAATGACGGGTTTGGCAGTGCCGTGGGCTATTTCGGTTACCCCCGTGTGTGTGTGTGTGTGTGCGCGCGCGCGGTGGTGGTGATACATTGTTGTTTGCGGGAGGGGAAGAGGATTCGGTGGTTTTTATTGGCAGCAAAATAAATAAATAAACGTCTCTCCATTCGACGCCAGACAGGAATACTGTAGTCGGGAGTGCCGCCCTTGTTTTCGACGGGAGTGCTCGCTCCGAAAACATCCAGCGGTACGGCAATATATTAATGACATGCTGATGAGCTCTGAAAGGTCAAAATAGTCCGAGAGTTTTTCGTGTGATTAACATAGGTTGTGAGGTATTATTGGTTTGAAAAGCCCATAAATCAACAGACTATGAAATTTGTATGCAGCGAAACGGTATGGAAGTGTCAGTTTAATGACGCATGTATGTCTGTCATCAAGACTTTGACACTTTGCAGTGCTGGGCAGTGGGTAGTATTTATTTTGTATGTGTGTGACGATTGCCTTTGCGAAGGGCGTTCGCTAAATAATAATGTGGGTTTTTCTTTTTCTTTACACCGCCTATTGCAATAGTCCGTCCGCTCTCTCGATTAGCTTGAGTACACTCGCCCACGCAGCTCATTCATATTTTATTAACTCTCGACCGCGACATTTGGGTATCCGCTGAGTGCGCGGGTGGTTGAAAATGTCTCTCTGCGTCGATATAAGTCCAATGAACGATAATGACGTTTGCATTTCTTAGGCGCGTTTCAGGGTCACTGTGGCCGCTCTCGTGCGGAAATGTTTGTTGATGTTTTTCCTCTTTTCTCTCCCCGTCTCTCCGCCCACCCGCGCTCCCTGTTCCCCCAGTTTGTGGCTGTCAGTATGGACTACAGCAAGCTGAAGAAGGAACGCCCAGACTTCTAAAGGGGGTTCCGAAACAGGCTCGGCTCGTGGGGCGCTTAATTTGAATTGGAGATGATTGGAGCTTTGTTTTAAGTAATCTGACTGTCATTCTCTCACACTGTGACTGCCACCAGGCTGGAACACCACATCTCTTGGGATGTATTTGTCCATTACAAAGTGACGATTATTTCATAGGGTTACGTTAATTTAAACTTTAAAAGTTCGGTACAGAATTCAGCATGCATCGGTGTGTGTGTGTGCGCGTGTGCTTTCTCTTGATTCTGCGCCACTCTTCCTGCTTAATCTTGCTCCAAATTTCTCCAATCAGTTACAAAATTGATCACAATCTACTCCGAAACGTGTTCCAAAGTGTTGGAAGGAAGCAAATCCGCACAATTACTTCCTCAACGTGGAAAGAGCCCAGTGTTTTAAAGGAACGTCGAGAGACCGTTTCGACCGAGCAGATCCGCACAAGTTGCTTGGAACATTACTGTTCATGGGTACCAGATATTTGTTGTTGTTTTTTTCTCCGCTGTAGATTTTGAAGGGCTGCGGCGCAGACACTCGCCCGGTGTTCAGCTTGATTTGTAAGCTCTGCTGTTTGCCCCGTGGCCTACTTGGATCCACGTCGGGCTCCTAAAGCATTTCAGCTGCGTGCAAACCTTCATGCCCTAATAAACGCCTGTTTAACTGGAACAGAGTCATCGCTACGCACCTGCACTTTTTCTGTGGTGTACATGTTGGGCTTGAGTTCGAGAGGTTCCTGAAATTATAGGGTGTTTTTAATGGCGATTTGAGATGTAAAAATTTGCTCTCCAAAGCTGTTGTTTCGGGTTAGCCGTGTCACGTGTTTCTTCTCTCTGCGTGACGTTTCACCTCCCGTGTTGGGAGGTATCAGGAGGCGTTGGAGGGCATCATCTGAAAGCTCGATGATGCCCTCCGTGGGAAGCGAAATGTCGGGGAGACAAGGAACGCTTGTCACGGCTATCCCGAAAGAACTGCTTTGGAGAGCAATTCTCATTCGTCGTGCCATGAAAGCCTGCATCAGTACATTCAGCATCTTATCATGGCCGCTCCAAGGCAATCATGCGCCTGAGGACGCCTCTAACGTGCGAGGCGAAACGTCGCGAGGTGGAGAGAGAGGGAGCGATCGACGCGGCTGTCCCGAGAGAGCAGCTTTTCGAAGCGATCATCAGCTCCATTTACGCTGTGGTAATTTCAACATTTCTTCCCGCTGTGTGAAGTTGCGGATGTGACTTTTCAGCGACCTCCGTTTTGGTGATGTAGTATTTTCGAACAAATATGAATTGGATAAGGATCATCTGCGATTTACTAATCCAGTTCCATTTTTTTTATTTCAAATTTTTTTTTTTGCTCCTGAAATGGTCAGCTCCCTATTGGCGTACTGAAATAACAAAATAATTATAATTACATTTAAATCGAAGCTTTTAAAGTGAGCGTCTCACTGGCCCGCACCCGCAGCGTGTTAATTGCATCGAATTAAAATGCAAACCAATATGTTAAAATGTACATAATTTGATGTGATACATGCACACATTCGGACGCATAAATACATGATGTATGCTTATAGATAATGACGTACCTTGGGCTATTGAAGCTGTATATAAATGAAATCGTAAGATATAAGGAAGAGCTGTGAGTGCAAAAGCATAATCGAATCTTTCTCGAATCGAGACTTCATGAAATCGTGTGGATGTAGGTTTTCGTGTGGAGTTGTTCTCGAGCAGCTCTTTTGGAATAGCCACGGTGAGCGTTCCTCCTCCGTCCTTCACGGAGTCTGGTGATGACTGCCAACGGTGGAAGGTAAAAAATTGAGAAGGGAGGAGGAGCGCTCGACATGGCTTACCGAGAAGAGTAGCTCTGTAGAGAGCAATTCAGAATCATTATTACCCAGGGCAGTGAATCCTTAGGACTATTCCACACTTTTCAGAACGTTAGGTCCGTTTGAAAAGCGCCTTTCACGGTAAAACCACACGGACAAATAATAACTTGGGATATGTTCATTTTCGGGCAGCACAGTGGCCCAATGGGAGCGCTGTCGCCTCCTCACAGCAAGAAGGTCTCGGGTTCGAATCTCGGCTCGGGTGCCTTTCTGTGTGGAGTTTGTATGTTCTGCCCGTGTCCGCGTGGGTTTTCGCCGGGCACTCCGGTTTCCTCCCACAGTCCAAAATAAACACGCTGCTGCATAGGTTAATTGGCTTGCAGACTGAAATTGCCCTCAGTGCTCGGTGATGGACTGGCGTCCCATCGTGGGTACATCCCTGCCTTACGCCCTGTGTCTGTCTGGATAGGCTCCAGCACACCGCGACCCTGTACAGGACTAAGCGGTTTCTGACAATGACATGAGACGTGAGATGTTCATTTTCAGCGTGCGCCGCGTGCCTTCCTGCGCCCTTGTAATGGATACCGTGTGCCCGAAACATGTCCCGACTCGCGTTGCGAGCTCTCAGCCCAGTTTATTTTAGAGCAGTCAAGATTCGCTGCTTGACTTTTGTGCCGCAGCCACAGTAGCTTTTCTTTTAAACTTTTCCCAGCAGAAGATTACTCTTGACGTATTTAGACTGATCGCACCATTTTAAAAGTGGATTTATCTTTTCTGTTATGGACGGTGCAAGTGTTTGACAGTGCTGCATTGTATGAATCGCTTTTGTGTTTGTAGCCACTGCGGGCTTTGCAGAAACTGATTGAAAGCTCGATGAATTATGACCGCTGCTGCATTGCATCTTTCTCCGCTAAAGCTATTTTTTTTAGACGGAAAACTAAATCCTGCCAAGTCTTTCCACCTTACCCGTCACAAACAGAACATTGACTTAATTGTGTGGGCTGAGCGTTTTTACTAAAAGCTTCATCTCAAGCTATGTGTTTAGCTTTAACAAGGGTTTAATATTTTGCTCAATGTTTTCCAAGTTGCAAGCGTCCTTGGTAAAACGCATGCCTTACAGCTATACCGTTCACATGATGTGTACCGAATGTGGTTGTGGTTACAGAATTGTTTTCCAGATTCTTGACTCGGCTAAAAACGAGCCCAGATTTTAACCCAAGAAGGCATCGACGCATTTTGAAACCGAATTTTTTGTTCGACTGCTGGGTCGATTGTAAAGTGCCTCTTTGTCAAAGTACATTTGCATATGTAAGGAAACTGCTTTGGGTAGAATTTGATTTCAAACGTAGAGGTGGGGAAGGGGGAGAGGTGGAGAGGAATCTCAGTTGTCATAAAAACGTGCCCATTGTCTAGCATGGGAGGGGCAGTGGAGTCAATGTCATCCCATCTCATTGTCAGAAACCGCTTAGTCCTGTACATGGTCGCGGTGAGCCGGAGCCTATCCCGGCAGACACGGGGCGCAAGGCAGGGGTACACCCACGATGGGACGACAGTCCATCACCCGGGCACTGCGGGCAATTTAGTCCGCAAGCCAATTAACCTATGCAGCAGCATGTTTTTTCGACTGTGGGAGGAAAACGGAATGCCCGGCGAAAACCCACGCAGACACGGGGAGAG
Source organism: Mordacia mordax (assembly GCA_036362905.1). Classification (NCBI taxonomy): domain Eukaryota; kingdom Metazoa; phylum Chordata; class Hyperoartia; order Petromyzontiformes; family Petromyzontidae; genus Mordacia; species Mordacia mordax. Next base: position 6,075,675 of record JAZEWT010000023.1, on the reverse strand, counting down.
AACTCGCAAACTCCACACAGAAAGGCACCCGAGCCGAGATTCGAACCCGGGACCTTCTTGCTGCGAGGAAGCGACAGCGCTACCCGCTGGGCCACCGTGGCGGCCGGAGTCAATGATGCATGGGGGAACAAGAAACAGGAATTGCAAGGGGGGAATAAACTGGGATCAAAGCCCTTAAGACAAAGAGGTGACGGGATGAAGATGAGCATCGTGATGAAATTGTCGGGGTATGAATGGGAGTGCGAGGGACGACTTGGGTTAAGGTGTTGTGGATGGAGAGGGAAAGGGGAGAGGGAAAGGGGAGAGGAGGACGGGAGAGGAGGACGGGGAGAGCAGACGAGAGCCACGGAGCAGCTTTTGTTTTCACAGTGAGCGGGGAGAGGGGGTTCGGAATGGTGACCGCATGAGACTCATCTGCATGGACGGGTAGGGTGGAGGAGGGCAGTTTTGAGCATTGCAGTGGCACAGTTCGATAACGAATGGGGGGGAGGCCTGACAGTGATCGACTACAACAATAGCCATTGAAGGTCATTGCTAATAATAATTGCACTTCGAGAGCGCTTTTCACCTGAGTCACAAAGTGCTGCACGGAGCTGCGGAGAGAACGGCATGTTAACAAGAACGGTTCATCAACAACAATGACGTTTTGTTTTCTGACCGTCATATAAATAATGATCATATAGCATAGCCAAATTTTGAGCGTGTCTGTGCATGTAAAAAAAACGTTATTGCTGATTTGCCGTTCTTATCTCGTTGATGTGAAGTTCTCTCCGCAGCTCTGTGCAGCGCTTTGTGATCCTCGGGTGAAAGGCGCTATAAAAATGCAATAATAATAATTATGTTATAGTTTTACAAGCTAGCCGAACTTGAGCATAATCCATACCGGATTGCAAGTTGGTCGAACGCATGTCTCGGCAGAGAGCAGGCTCGAGACAGGGCTGCACCCATCATAAACGCCAGTCACCTCTGCGCCCACGGGTACAGATAATCACAGCAGAGCTTTGAGGTTCGCTCATGATCAGCAAAGACTGCGGGGCGGGGGGGGGCGGCGGCGGCCACTGGGCCCTCCATGTCAAGCCTCGCATCACAAACCTGCAGGCACCGGGTTCTACTCGGGGCCAAACAAGCCTGACCACGCTCGTGCAACACATCCCACGACAGTGCCTCGCTGTCAACAGCGATGGTCTATCCACTGCTGGGTGAAACTGGATGGGACGGTATCCGTCCCATCCAGCAGTATCCCGGTCGTTAAACAACGAGTTCAAATACGGGTTTGGCATTGTTAACGCCATTTCATTTTCTTGTATAGGACGCAGTTTCTGGCAAATGTTGGCGCCGGCTGGCTACACGACTGCCTTCTCCCTCCCCGCCTATGCGGTTTCCTTATGCCTAGTGGTGTCGGTAGTGCCACACTGTGGGTCACCAGGGGGAGATCGGGGAGGGGCTATGAGTCGGTCTCGGAACGCATGACATTTCCACTAAATGCTCGGGGCTGTAAACACCTCAACACCAGGCCGGCTCTGCCCCTCGAAGTTTGAACTGAAATCCCCAATCTATGAACACAGTGTCTTTTTAAACATGAATCACTGGGCCAGTTAATTGCCTGATTCCTCGCTCCTCTATAGCCGGCGGCAGTATAAAATGACACTGCCAGAGTGAGTGGAATGGGCAGGTTCCGTGGTGAGGTGCAGTGTCGGTACTCTCAACCCTTCTGACACACGCCTCGCCAGCGCGCAATAGGAAGAGGTATCATTGCCAGCAGTGCCAGCTTGTTCATATGCAGGGTCGCGGTGCGCCGGAGCCTGACCCGACAGACACAGCGCGCAAGGCAGGTCTGTACCCAGAATGGGATGCTAGTCCCTCAAGGGCAGTGGGATAATGCACTCGGCATGCCAGTTAATAAATAAAACAGCAGCAACGCGTGTTTGGATCCTGAGTGGAAACTGGAGTACCCGGCGAACCCCCACGCGGGCGCGCACACGGGAGGAACACGAAAGCGCCAGATGGGACGGCGCCCGAGCAGGGAATCGAACCCGGCTCACAGGCTGTCACCGCGACTCCCCTACGTCACCGTGCCGCGTACAGGTAGAGTACTCCACGTACACTCTCATTCCCTCTCCAGCTGAAGTCATTCCGCTGGCAGGCACGTGAGCGACCACGTCGCTCTGCTGCCTCCTGTATATTTTTTTTCCCATTACACTAATTTCACTTCACATGGTACAGTTATATCTTTGTATATGTAAAAAAAAAATTGAAAACACAGCTCCGGTCGCAGGCTACGGAGCGGAAATGTTGCAGGTTGACTTATAACGGAGTAAAAACTTGACATTAAATTGTGGGATGCATTGGCCTAATGGATCAGTCCAATCCACATCGCAGGGTCTGGTCCTGACAAAACGGTGCTCCGCTTAGACAGATATCGACCCGTCCCACGAACGCATTGATATCTGCGTTATCCTGAGCTGATTTTGCCTGTGGACAATACTTGGCTGACACTGGTGAGACTGGGATCTAAAGGAAGCCATCTTTCGTGGTGGTCGATCAGTTTCAAGACCGATGCATACTTTGATGATTGCTTCGAAAAGCTGATCTCTCTCGGGACAGCCGCGTCGATGGCTCTCTCTCCTCGCGACGTTTCGCCTCACACGTTGGAGGCATCCTCAGGCGTAGTGTGAGTGCGCGGCTTCTATTGTCTCCTTATATGTGTGGGCGTGATGCGTGTGTCCTTTGTTGTGTGAGTCCGCCTCTGAGTCACCTTGACACTAATTTCCATATCCCATTCCCACCCCCGGAACTGTGATTTTCCCCTCCCTGCTTTGTCTGTGGCTAGTCCCCTAATTTACATCTCATGAAAAGATACCCCTCACACAATTAGACGTTCTCCCTCTGTTCTGCATTCCTGACTTCAATAACTGGCCATCGACACGGCTGTCCCGAGAGAGCAGCTTTTCGAAGCAATCATCATGCATCGAGCCGTGAAAACCTTCATCAATATGATGCATACTTTATCAAAGTATTTTGTTTCGATGTTTTGCCACGAGGATGTGTGGGTTTTTCCTTCTGCAAACGTAACGCTTTCTGAAAGGCGTCTTAAGACCTTAACGCTTATATTATTTCCAGACACTGTAATGCCTTTTCTCCTTTTTACAAACTTGATTATTACAAATTAAAGTTAAAGAGTAGTGTTTATCCATTGAAATGTAACGTTCAGATGATGATGAATACACACCGTGTGATTTAAAATTGATGTTTTGTTTCAAGTTAAAATAAACAGTGGAAAGTGAAAGCCTTTTTTTTAGTAAACACACTTTTATGTGCACTTAATCGTAGAAAATATATATTTTTAGCCCTTTCATTGTACCAAACGTGTCGGGTGGTGACGAAAAGTGGCTGGCAATTTTGCAATCCGAGGTGCACCGTCGAGCGGCGCGGTGGCGCAGTGGTTAGCGCTGTCGCCTCACAGCAAGAAGGTCCCGGGTTCGAATCTCTCGGCTCGGGTGCCTTTCTGTGTGGAGTTTGCATGCTCTCCCCGTGTCCGCGTGGGTTTTCGCCGGGCACTCCGGTTTCTTCCCACAGTCCAAAAAGCATGCTGCTACATAGGTTGATTGGCTCGCAGACTAAAATTGTCCCGCAATGCCCGGCGATGGACCGGCGTCCCGTCGTCGGGTGTATTCCTGCCTTACGCCCTATGTTTCCGGGATAGGCTCCGGCTTCACCGTGACCCTATATAGGATTAAGCGGTTTCAGATAATGAGATGAGATGAGGTACATCGTCATGGATATGACGTGGAATTCTTTTAAAATTAAAACCCAGAGACACGCATTTGGATTCACCGCACTAAATACTGCACACAACAAAGGGGTTATTGAAGAGGGAACCTATTAAAATTCTCATCTCATCTCAACCGTAGGATAAGTGCAGAGGAGGTGGGCGACCAGCATCATGCCACGTTTGTCTCTCAGTGCCAATGTTAACACACCGGCACTCGGTACTCATTTGAGGCTGAGTCGACCTAACAGTGGTGGCCCACGACCGGTTCAGAAAATTGCCACTCGGATGGCCAGGTTTGTAGCCCCAGCGGTCTGACCGCTGAGCCATCGCTCCCACCTCCCCCCCTAACCCCCTACAACCAAGACGCGTACACGTGTGTGTCACAGTCGCTATGCAGGATTCCATACCAGTTGAGCCACATTGCTGTACCGTGGCGTGTTGAGCTTCATGCAACGCAAGTGCTCACGGTTATTAAGACGACGCCGAGCTAATGACTCAGGAATCGCGATGGATCCCCGGATATGATCCCCAGGTTCGAGGGATCTCGCTTCGGCCGGCGTGACTCTCAAGCGCCAAAGTTACCGACAAACCTCGACGGGCGACACGGGTAGGCGACAGTCTTTATATACTGTTTTAATAGCTTGTTGCGCGCTGTCCGTCCGTCTGTGTTGCTGTGCGTCAGCCTGGAAGGAGGTACCTGGGTCAGTGCGTAAATATCGTGCTGCTGGTTACTCACCTCGTGTGCCGTGCAGGGCTTCACAAGCGCTACTGACAGCACTTGACCCTAGCAGTCTGTTAAGGCCACACGGGGGATCTGTGTGTGTGTGTGGGGAGCGGTAGCGCAGTGGCTAGCACGCCACGCTAGCAACCGGGCGAGCCGAGTTCGAGTCACGATCACGGCCAACGTCACCGGCGGTCATCCGAACCGGTCCTGGGACTCCTCTACATCGTCTCGGCCTTAAACGAGTGCACAGCCGGTCTCGTGTGCGACCAACAAGAGGAGCGGGGATACAAAGCGGCCATGCGTGGTGCTGGCCACCCACCCCTTATTGCGTTCTGTCGACGGTGCTCGCGAAGAGCACTTGCCTCAATCACTTCTCGAGCCTATACGGATATATTTGTCTTTGTGTGGAGTTAATGGTTTGCGCGCTACGTGGGCCGTGAGCCAGGGAAACCCCGGTTAGACTCCCGGTCACGGATAACGTTGTGCTATCTGATCCGGGTGAGTGATGCTATCCGATCCGGGTGAGTGATACTATCTGATCCGGGTGAGTGATACTATCTGATCCGGGTGAGTGATACCATCTGATCCGGGTGAGTGATACTATCCAATCCGGGTGAGTGATGCTATCCGATCCGGGTGAGTGATACTATCCGATCCGGGTGAGTGATACTATCCGATCCGGGTGAGTGATGCTATCCGAACCGGTAGGTACGTCCGAGTACGTGTGTGAGTGAGTACTCGTGGTGACGCGTGGTGTGATGAGACTGGGCGGATAGGTGACGTGGGGTGGTGTTTCATTGCGGTTCAGAGCGCTGCGCCACCGAGCCGACCGCCTTCGCTTCGAATTCCCGACCACTGCTCACGGGCAGTGATTGCTGAACCGGTGCCGTGCCTCGCTTGGGTTGACTCAGACTGAAATGTGAGCTTGTGGGCACACGCGTGTGTTTGTGTGTCGGTGGCGCATCTGCCAGTCATCTCAGTCAGGCAGCCCATAACAACCCATAACAACCGGGTCTGTCCCGTGACCTCTTGTCAGCGAGCCGTTGACACTTCACGTGGCTTAAAGGTGAATATGGCCTGGTGACGTCACCGCCACGTAGTGGCGAATGGCGGTTGTTGTTGCTGTGTGTCGGTACGAGTTTGTCGACTTAGGTTGCCTCGGCCTCAAACGAGTACCTGGTCAGTGCTGGTGAGACTGGAAACCATTCATAGCGAAGCTCCCAACATTCTGCGCCTCAAAGCCCACTTAGGTCTGGTCTGAACTGACCACTAGGGGCCGCTCGCCACCCACCGGTGGGTCGCGACCCACCGGTTGGGAACGTGCGTCCAGACGCGTGCCGTACTGCACTCTGGCTGTCCGCCACAGCAAATGTGTGGCGGACAGCCACACAATAGGACCGACATCTCTGCTCGATCGAGCTCATTGAGGTCCACCTCTGACATCCAGATGGCTCTCAGTTGCTCTTTGAGCCTCTGGAATTCCACGCCTGCTCACGACTGTTAAGGCAACTCGGTGGTGAATAGTCGGGGCCATTTCCTGTTTACCTTCCGGCTGGTGACAGGGATGTCTTCTATATATATTTTTTTTTTTAAACCATATATTGACGTCACCGCCACTTAGTAGCGTTCTATGGCGGTACAGTTTGCACCTGGTGTGCTTAAAGTAGATGTTTGGTGGATGCTAGGGTGCAGTTCAGAGGTGGTTCCTCACTGGAAAGCAATGCAATGCCGATATTCTGGTAATCGATATATAATCGATAGATATAGGAGCGCGTCTTTGTACGTATGTCCGCACCAAGGGTACCAGGTTCGAATCCTTCATCAATACCAAACCAAGGCTTTTATGTCCTATTTCACATTTACTTCACTGCAGCGCTTTGTGACCCTCGGGTGAAAAGCGCCCTATAAATGCAATTTGTTATTATAGAGTACTCTTTAAAAGTTCAGAAAGCCAGCCAAACATTTTTCGAAAAGGATATCAGGAATAGATCCACGTTAAACCAGTCATGCCAGCAAAAAACATCAACAAGAGATGCCACAAGAACGTGTTGCGTGCTTGGAACTGCTCCACAGTGCACGTTAAAGATCCCGTGACGTCATTTCAAAATTAGGCCATCGTGTCTCCGAGTCAGGGTTCACTTTTTTTTAATATTTGAAAATCACCGACAAATTATTCGCTCGGATTTTACGCGTGCCAGCCATCGCTCCCCCCTCCCCCCGCCTCCCTCCCCGCGCCTCCGCCTACCACCGCCTCCCCCCAACTCCCCCTGCCTCCCCCCTTTAACTC
>JAZEWT010000023.1:5820947-5831156 GCA_036362905.1 Mordacia mordax | reverse complement strand
AAAGCCTGGATTGTTGTGTGGCCCTAGGGTGAAAGGCGCTTTAAAAATGCAATTATTATTATTACATCACAAGGTTGCTGTTATTGATAAAAGAACTCCGTATAAACTATAGTGACCGCTCCTCTGCCCCCTCCTCCTCCCCGCACTCATCCTCCTCCCATCCTTCTGTTCAACGCCGGACAGCTAAGGCCCGTACCGGACGCAAACTCATCCGGATCGCGGTTCGTGACAGCGGGGCGCGTGATGCTCCTCTATACGATAAAAGTTCCCAAGCGTACACAGGGGAAAAAAAATGTACATACTTATTTAAACATTCTATTAACTTTTAAAAATACATAATGATCGTAATAACGGCGAGGCTCAGAGTATCACGCGAGCATACATCGTGCACGTCTGGTGTGTCTCGGGTTCAAGCCATGTTGGCAGAAATCCCTGGCGGGTGAATTTATCGCGAATCCCCTGCACCGGGATCAATTGCCGATACACGAGGACGATCGGTCGAGCCGGAAATTTTTCTCGAGAGCGGATCCTTTCGCGGCTGGCCGTGTCGAGCGCTCCTATCTCTCTCCCTCGAAACGTCAAACAGCCGCTAGACTCAGGCCTACCGACTTTAGTAACGCCGCGGCAGGCACGGCGGTTGTTTGACCATACTTCACCACGCCGGTCAAGGGTACTGATCTCGTAGTGGGGGAAGAAAAAAAAGTTCCAGAAACAGGAGCGGATTACACAGACAATACAAATAATAGCTGTGGCTTGGGAATCGAACTGCGTTCCTTTAGGTCTGTAGTGGATGGCTTTGTCTATCTTCTAACCGCTGGTGCCATATCTCCAAACCTATAAGTTTAAATACCATATCTATATAGATGCCTATTTATATGTTCAATGCAGCTCCTGTGCAATGCACCACTACCAGTCTAGCATTTGGCATATTAGGTCGGAAAGTGCAGTGGTTAATATTTAATGATTGCACAAACATTAATTTCACAAAACCCATACTCCTCCATCCACGATCCACCCACCACCCTTCCGCACCCCCAGATGTATATTTTATATGTGCGCATAATTATTTAGACCCGTATTATTAACGGAAGGACGCGCAACTGTTAAATTGTCAGAAATAAAATGTAAACTCTTTCTCGGCCAGTGACGTCACTATGACGTTGAATAATTGCCGGTGCTCCTTGTTAACCGTTTGTGCGTTAGTATGGCGACGTGGGATTACCATTGGCAACCGTTCGGTGTGGTTTTTTTTCAATCTTGCAAGTTTGAATGATGTTGTGAATTCGTACAATGTAGTAGGCATGCAAGTTCTCGCGTGTGTGTGTAGGGGGGTGGGGGGTGTCCAGTCACTAGGGAGACAAAGGCGGGCGGGCGTGGTGCTGGTAACCCGTGCCGGCCTTTGTGGTTGCTACTCTCTAACAGCACTTGACCTTACTGTCCGTGACGGCTGTACGGGGGGGGGGGGTCTTTGTCTTTGCGTGGGAACGGTGGCGCCGTGGTTCGCACACCGCGAAGAGAGTTCACTTCCCGACTCACGACCACCGGTGCCAGCGATGATTGTCTTAAACCGTTCCTGGGCCTCCCCCAGGTCGACTCAGCCTCACATGTGTGACTCGTCGTGATGTGTAAAAGCATTGGCACCAATGAGACAAAGGTGGCCAGGCGTGATGCTGGCCACCCACCCAACCACACGTGTGCCGTGCCGGCCTTCATGGGTGCTCGCGAACAGCACTTGTCCCAACAGACTTTGAAGGCTGTACAGAACGTCTTTGTCTCTCTACTCATGCGCATGCCTCTGACTCTCCGCGTGCTAACGTCGCGGCTTTGTGGCTCTGATCGTCTAAATTCTGAATGTAATTCTCACTAACAATAAACTATACATTATATATTTGTAACAAAAAAAATGCCGTACATGTAACCTGTCATGGCGTTGCATGTGATTAGTTACTGCGGTGAGATGAGGGAGTAGCGATGCACGGGTAATTCGCGCGATACACGGAACCAAGCCGCCCCGGTTCGATTCCTAGACCGGGATATTGTCAGTGGGTTGGTAATAATACTGCCACAACGCGGTTACAATAACCGGCGTGGTGAGGTATGGTGAAACGCCATCCGTACGAGACGCGCCTGCAAATGATTGCTCATTTTTTTTAAAAAAGCGAAACGTTATTGTCGATAATTTTCTGTTCCTATGTCGTTATTGTTGCTGCCATGCCGTTCTCCACGCAGCTCTGTGCAGCGCTTTGTGACCCTCGGGTGAAAAGCGCTGTATAAATGCAATTATCACTTTTTCCAATGTTTAAAACTTGCCCTGCAGAGCTGCTCTTTCGAGACAGCCGCGTCGAGTGTTCCTTCCCCGTCGCGACGTTCCGCCTCCGGCGTTGGAGGCATCATCAGGCTTCCGATGCTTCCAAGGTGGGAGGCGAAACGTCGCGACGGAGGGAGGAGGGGCGCTCGACGCGGCTCTCCCGAAAGAGCAGCTTACATATCTGAGTAGGTACTTGTGTGATACGCACACGCGTACGTGTGCGCACGGTTAATACACGCACGCATACACACACCGTTATTGTTATAAAGACAAAGCCCCCCCCCCATCCTTGTGTAGCCTTTACAGACTGTTGGGACAAGTGTTGTTAGCGAACACCTATAAAGGCCGGTACTGCACGCGAGAGGATGGGTGGCCGGCACCACACCCGGCCGCCTTTGTCTCCCTCGCAACGATATGTACACACACGCGGTTCAGAAAACCGTCACTCGTAATGGCCACGAGTCGGAATCGAACTGAGGTGAGCAGGTTTGTAGCCCAGCGCGCTAACCGCTGAGCCACCGCTCCCCACAGCACATCCACACACGTACACGCACACACGAGCCACAATTTAGGTTTTTACTGGTGTTTGCGAGCAGCTATTAAGGCGTCCGAGGCCAGCACCATGCCCTCCCGTCATTGTGTTCCCAATGCTGACGCTTGCACACTGCACGGGGAAACTAATTTCTGGTTGAGTCGACCTAGGCGGACGTTCCGACGTGCTTATGCGACTCCTTTGTGACCCTCGGGTGAAAAGCGCTCTCGAAGTACATTTATTATTATTGTCAATGATTATGTTCCTGAGTAATCAGGCAGCGCGACGCGGTAAGCATTGCTCCACCGCTCCACTAAGCGCACACACGTACATACACACAATCACACACGACAACACACACACACACCATGCAAACACACAATTACACACGACAACACACACACACACCATGCAAACACACAATTACACACGACAACACACACACCATGCAAACACACAATCCACACGACAACACACACACACACCATGCAAACACACAATTACACACGACAACACACATATACCATGCAAACACACAATTACACACGACAACACACACATACCATGCAAACACACAATTACACACGACAACACACACATACCATGCAAACACGCACGTACATACACACAATCACACACACACACCATGCAAACACACAATCACACACAACACACACCATGCAAACACGCACGTACATACACACAATCACACACACCATGCAAACACGCACGTATATACACACAATCACACGACAACACACACACACACCATGCAAACACGCATGTATATACACACAATCACACACGACAACACACACACAACACACGACGCAAACACAAACGCGAATACACACAATCACACACATAACGGAAACGCAAACGTACGTACACACCAACACACGTACGTGCATAGAAACACTGAACAACACACACCCACTGACACACTCAACAACCCACACAAAGATAAAAGACAAAGATCCCCCATGTAGCCTTAGCAGACTGTAGGGTCAAGTGCCATTAGCGAGCACCTATGAAGGTCGACACGGCACACGAGGAGATGGGTGACCAGCACCACGCTCGGCAACCTTTATCTCCCGAGTGGCAATGTTTACACACTGCACTGGGTACTCATTTGAGGCTGAGTCGACCTAGGGGAAGCCCAGGACCGGTTCAGAAAATCGTCACTGGTGTTCGCTGTGACCGGGATTCGAACTCGGGTCTTCGAGTTTATCGCCCAGTGCGCTAACCGCTGGGCCACCGCTCCCCACGCACACCCGCAGACACATACATCACAAACACACACGTACATTCAAACACACACGCACGCACACGCAGATACTCACAAACACATGACAGACACATACATCACAAACACACACGTACATTCAAACACACACACACGCACGCACACGCAGATACTCAACAACACAGGACAACACACAAACTCTAACACACATTTACACGCACGCACCTCATACAGACACACCAACATAAACACATACGGCAACACAGCCACACGCACACCAACATACACACACCAAGGACGTAGAATCACACACGACACAGCGTGAGTCACGTAGAAGTACATTAAAAACACTAACACACACACAAAGACAAAGATCCCCCATATAGCCTTGACAGACTGGCAGTGTCAAGTGCTATTGGTGAGCAGCTGTGAAGGTCGGCACGGCACACGAGCAGGTGGGTGCCCAGCACCACGCCCGGCCGCCTTTGTCTCGCTAGTGACAATGTTTACACAGTACACTACTCCGTTAAGGCTGAGTCAACCTAGGAGAGGCCCAGGACCGATTCAGAAAATCGTCACTGGTATTGACCGTGAGCGGGATACGAACTCGGGTCGCGGGGTTTTGCAGCCCAGCGCGCTAACCGCTGCGCCACCGCTCCCCACAAAACGCACACTGACACACGCGCGGACACACTCGTCACGTAGAATTAGTCAAACATGAACACGCACAGTCTCCAACACACACACACAACTCCAACACACAAACATATACATACACACGCAAGCACGCGCCCACTCACACACAAGACACTGACGCGTACACACAAACATAATACAAATATACACCGCATAGCCTCAAAAGACTAGAGCCAAGGGCAGTTAGCGAGCACCTATGAAGGTCGACACGGCACATCAGGAGGTGGGTGACCAGCACCACTCCCGACCGCCTTTGTCTCCATGCGTCCATGCGTCGCCAGGTTTGTAACGCAGCGCGCGCTAACCGCTGCGCCACCGCTCCCCGCACGAACACGGTCGCACAACACACACACAGATACACACGCCAACACACTTTTGCACGCACTATCTCGCACAAGCACACACAAACACCAAACCCGCACTCCACACGCGTTTACACAAATACATAAATGCACACAGAGACATACTCGCAAGCAAACACCGACTGGTCCATACACATTCACACACAAACCACCACCACACTTTCACACAAAGATTCCTCGCAGAGACTTAACACTGTTGGGTCAAGTCCCGTTAGCGAGTTCCAAGGAAGGTCGACACAGCACACGACGGAGTGGGTGACCAGCACCACGCCCGGCCGCCTTTGTCTCCCTCGTGGCAATGTTTACACACTGCACTAGGTACTCATTTGGGGCCGAGTCGACCTAGCGGAGGCCCAGGACCGGTTCAGAAAATCGTCACTGATGTTTACACAGTATACGCGCTCTTGCACGCGCGCACACACACACACACAGACCCGAACACGCTCACAAACACACACTTTCGCGGACGGACAAACACAAAACACACGCACAGACACACACACACACACGCACAGACACACGCATTGAACAGGCGCTTACACACAAGCACACGTTCACACAAACACACGCACCACCATAAAGAGACACATATTCAAACAACATGTCTTCACGCACACGTTCACACACGTGCACAATCACACGCACATTGGAACACACGTGTACACACAAAATAATACTCATATACTTGTATGCATATTTTAAAACGCGCACGTTCACACGCACGTTTACACAAACACACGTGCACACACACACAAACACACGTGCACACACACACAAACACGCGTTCACACAAACACACGTTCATACACGCAAACACAAGTTCACACACAAACACACGTTCACACACAACACGTTCACACACACAAAAACACAAGCACGCGTTCACACAAACATTCACACACAAACGCACGTTCAAACACAACCACACATTCAAATACAAACACACGCTTACACACGCACACGCGTACACACACACACACGCGTACACACACAAACACACTCTTATACACACACACGCGTACACACACAGCACACGTTCACACACAAACACAAGTTCGAATGCGTTTACGCAAATACAAAAGACGTAAATCTTGACACAGACCAAGATTCCCCGTTTTGCCTTCACAGGTCATAGGGTCAAGTCCTGTTAGCGAGCACCTATGAAGGCCAACACGGGGGGTGGGGTGACCAGCACCACGCTCGGACATACTCACAACGTACATACAACGTACACACACACACGTAAACACGTACACACACAAAAGACATTCGAATATTTCCACGCGCACACAATAACCGACGCGCACACGCGCACACACGTGCGCGCACACGCAAGTTTCCACACACGCTCAAATACTTTGACGCAGCACAAATAACCGCCCTTCGCCACCAATCCCACAGCGCCTGTGCCAAGCCAGGTGCACACACTCAAACACACGCACACACGCGTTCACACACTCAAACACACGCACACACGTAGACACGAGGACCCGACAAGAACCGCCATTCAACACGAAGTGGCGGTGACGTCCCCACGATGCCTGTGCCAGGCCACGTGCACTTTTCAGGCTATCACGCGAAGCGTCGCAGGCTCGCCGACAGGAGGTCACGGGACAGACCCAGCTGCCGTGGGTTGCCTGGCAAGAGGACGCACGCGCGCACACACACACTCACTCACACACACTCACTCACACTCACTCACACACACTCTTCCTCGCGCCAGCGCGGGTGTCGAACCCTGCTCGTTCCGCTTACCGGACGAGGGTCGATCTGAGTATCGGGTACAGTACACCCACGCGGGCCACGCCATGGCCTGCTGCTGCTGCTGCAGGGCCGCCGCGTCAACCCCCGTGCCGCCCGTTGCCCCCGCTCCCGCGGCTGCCACTGCCGCCCCGAGCACTCCCGTGCTGGGAAGAGTCCCCATTTCCGCCAGGCCTTCCACAGTCGCGCATCCGTCCGCCTTGGCTCCGGGTTTTGCTCGGGACTTGGCTCCACCGAACGCTTTGCGGTGCAGGCGGCCACCGCATGGAGTGGTTTGTCCATCCAAGATGAATCCACCGCCGCCACCACCTCCACCACCGCCGCCGCCTCCTCCTGCCGACTGGCCGAGCTCGCGGATGATGATTGCGTTTCTACCTCGACCACCTCCTCCACCGCCACCATCTCCTCCACCGCTAACGCTGCTACCACCCACGCTAAGGACATCGTCTTCGTCGTCTTCATCGTCGCCGTCGTCGTCCCCATCGTTAGCTCGCTCCTCCGCGTGATCCCCATTGCGCCGGGCCCTGTCTGGAGATCGACTACTGGACGAGGCGCTGTCACCTCCTCCTCCTCCACCGCCTCCTCCACCGCCTCCTCCACCTCCTCCTGGTCCTAGGGTCGCCTCGCTCCTCCTGTTCGCCGAGAGCGGACGCGGCGGCAGTAGCAGCGCGCGGCCGCTGAGCTCCTTGCGCCGCCCGAAGTCCGGCCTGAGGATGTTCTCGATGAAGAAGTTTGTGAGACGGCTGGGGGGAGGCACTGCGTGACCCGCGGCCACAGCGCCTGCAGCGGCAGCGGCCGGAGCAGCGACGGGCTGCTGCCGAGCAGCAGCGGCAGCCGCCACCTCCGAAGGAGGCGAAGCCGACGGTGGTGGAGGAGGTTGAGGAGGTGGTGGCGGTGGTGGCGATGAAGACGACGACGATGATGATGAGGAGGAGGAGGACGAGGAGGCGCTTGAGACGCGGGAGTCGGGGTCCCGGGTGCGGTTGTCTTCCGCACTCGCGCTGTTATCCATGGGGGTCGCTCCTGTAGGAGCAGCGCGCCAGGCGGGAGTGACGAGGAACAGGCAGCCCTCCTCCTCCTCCACCCCCTCTCCTCCTCCTCCTTCACCCCTCCACCCCCGCCTCCCCCCTCGCTACAGCCTCCCCCTGTCGCCACTGGTTACCGTTTGTATCCCCGCTCTCCCGCTCTCTTCTCCGCCGCTCTCTCCTCGCTCGCCTCGTTCCCCGCTATCGTCTCGCCGCGCTCTCCCCGACACTCCAACGGCGACTGGCGGCGGCGGCAAACGCGGATCGACGGCGTCCACAACCACCGCCACAACCACCACCACCACCGCCACCACCGCCGACCACCACCGCCGACCACCACCGCCAACGAGCGCCGAGCGCCCCAACAGCCGCCGGCAGGGAAGGAAACGGCAGCTGGGTGCCAGAGGCGAGGGGGGTGACGAGGCGGGTGCCCCTGGGTTCCCAGTCAGAGCGCTGATGGCCGGCACGGTCCCTGCTGCCGCTATGGCGGCGGTAGGGGTGGCAGTGGCGGCGGTGGCGGCGGCGGCGTTCGCTGAGACGCGACGAGAGACGGAGAGACCGAGAGAGAGAGAGGAGAGAGCGCGATGTCTCTCGATGGGATGGCTCTGTTCCCGAGAGCGATGCCGATTACCGGGTGGAGGAGCAGCAGCAGGATGAGGAGGAGGCGAATCCCATCGCCACGGCGTGTGAGCCGGCGCCGCGCGTCTGAGTTCAAGCCGCTCGCTGCGATTTCATCCCAAAGCCATTTCTCGAGCAGCGGAACGGCACCCGCACAACGCTCTGCCCTCCCCTCGCTCCTCTCCTCCCACCCGCCTCCTTCCGCCCAACTCCAGCAGACGACGCGAATCGGCTCGATCGGGATTGTGGAGTTTTTATCCGAAATAAATTCCTCCTCCCCCTCCCCTCGCCCCCCCCCCCCCAACGCTGCTGTTACCGCGACTTTAACGCATCGATGCCCCCTCTCCTCCTCTAATTCCTTCTTGTAATATTTTTAATTACTGAACTTATTTCATTTGGCTTTGCTCGGCGCGACTGATCCTAGAATGAAGGCGACGGAGAGAGGGAGAGACGACGGGGGGGGGGGTGTTGGGGGTAGGGGGCACGGTCTCATCTACCGGGCAAAGAGAGCGAGGAGGCGACGCCGAGAGAATGGAAGAGGACGGGGCGATTGAGCAGCGGAGAGGAGTGAAGGAGGAGGAGGCGATGGAGGAGGAGGCGGCGGTGCGTGGCTTTGGTCCGGGTTGGATCTCAAAAAGAGCACCACACCCCCCTCCTCTCGCTCTCTCTCTCTCTCTCGCTCTCTCTCGCTCTCTCTCAGCGTGACTCACTGATGTGCGATCAATTCCCCGAGAGTCCACCTCTTATTGCTGCTCGATGATACGAGGCCACGTGACTCGCCGAACGCGACCGACCAATGGTGAGCGCGAGCGATCCGCCTAATGATGCCTTCCGCTATGCACGCGTGCATGCGCGTACACTCACTCACTCACACAAAGACCCCCCCCCCCCCAGCCTTGACAGACGGTAGGCTCAAGTGCCGTTAGCGAGCCCCTATGAAGGTCGACACGGCACGAGAGGAGGTGGGTGACCAGCACCACGCCCGGCCGCCTTTGTCTCACTCGTGTCAATGTTTACTGCACACCGCACTGGGTGCGCATGTGAGGATGAGTCCGCCTGCAGGGGGACGAGAGTCACTGAAATTGCCGCTGGTGTTGGTGGCCGCGAGCGGGATTCGAACTCGGGTGGTGAAGTTTGTAGCCCAGCGTGCGAACCGCTGAGCCACCGCTCCACACACCGCGACACTGCCTCTCGTCACACACACACACACTCAAAGATCCCCCGTATAGCCCGCGTCCTCTGCTGTGCAGCAAAACGCCCGGCCGCCTTTGTCTCCCCGCAGGCATTGCTTACCCGGCCGCACACCAGGCGGAATCGACCGACGAGCAGTTCTCAGCACCGGTTCGGACGACCGTGTCGGCGCGCGAGCGGGAATCGAACCCGCGGCGACGGGTTCTGAGCGCGCGGCGCGCTCACCGCGGCACCACCGCTCGCCGTATGCACGCGTGCGTGTACACGTGTGCCTTCCGTCCGAGCGCTCTTGCGCATTAAACCTGTGCACCCGCGCGTGTGCGAACGTGTCGGGGAACGGTGGCGCACTGCTCGGCGCACTGCGATTGTCCTCATCTCGACAGAACATGAGTTTGAGTCCAGGCCGATGGGCATCATCGGTCGCACAAGCGGTATCTGATTATGGTGGGGTTTATTTTTTTTTTGGGGGG
>JAZEWT010000023.1:5798824-5813646 GCA_036362905.1 Mordacia mordax | reverse complement strand
GGGAGGGAGGGGGGGAGGGGGATGCGGGGGGGCCGTTCTTCTCGCACGCAGTGCTCGTTATTAACGTTGTCATCATCACGCACAGCGACAAAGCGACCGCGATCAGATGTAATTAAGCTAAAGGCTTCGCTATTGTATTCCAGTACCACTGTTGTAGCGTTACTCTTTTTTTGTCTGTTGTTAATTTGTTAGAACTATTGGTTACGTTTGTGCTGTGCGATTGTGCGTCTTACGGTTAGCGTTTCATCTCTGCACAAATTGGTGCTGTGAGTTTGTTTATGGGCGGCATGGTGGCCCAGTGGGTAGCGCTGTCGCCTCCTCACAGCAAGAAGGTCCCGGGTTCGAATCTCGGCTCCGGTGCCTTTCTGTGTGGAGTTTGCATGTTCTCTCCCCGTGTCCGCGTGGGTTTTCGCCGGGCACTCCGGTTTCCTCCCACAGTCTAGAAAACATAGGTTGATTGGCTTGCAGACTAAATTGCCCGCAGTGCCCGCTGATGGACTGGCGTCCCATCGTGGGTACATCCCTGCCTTGCGCCCTGTGTCTGCCGGGACAGGCTCCGGCTCACCGCGACCCTGTACAGGACTAAGCGGTTTCTGACAGTGAGATGAGATGAGTTTGTTTATTTACTGTTTGGTTTTATACCTTGTTGCGTTTGTCAGTCCGAACGTTCGTTGCATCGCAGGAATCCCGCATCCAAGGCTCACAGGGTCACTGGATACTTCCTGCTTTAATGGTGAAACATCGATCGAGTGTTAGAAGCAGGCGCCGGTGGTAGAGATGGGAACCAGTGTTAGAGCAAGGAGCCAGTGTTGGAGATTGGAGCCAGTGTCAGAGATAAGAGACCGTGTTAGAGCTAGGAGCCAGTGTTGGAGATTGGAGCCAGTGTCAGAGATAGGAAACAGTCAGAGATAGGAGCCAGTGTTAGAGATAGGATCCAGACATGACCCCAAAACTAAGACTCTGTCTTTCTGCATGCGCTTCACGAGTCGCGATGCATTAGCGACGGCACGCAGACTCGGCTATTTATCGGCTTGAGCGTCACACTCCACGGGAGGCGAATCTCTCAGTCCAACCGTATAATCACCATGTGCGTGCCGAAGTGCTTGCGTCCGGCCACGTGGCATCGGCTCGCGTTCGGAATGTTGCGACAACCCGACACTGCTTTTGGCGGGGTGAGCAGTGTGTGTCTCGACCCATCATCGCACACTGCGATGGGGGTCGATAAATCGAGCACCAGAATTGCTCATGAGAACTGCTGCGCTCTCGCTCGCGCGGCTATCACGAAAGAGCGGCACGTTGCCGCGCGTATAGCCTGCGCGCAGCGGACAGCGCGCGCGTCAACCAGCGGCTGTCGTGTTCGACATCAGCACTGGGGATACAAAGGCGTCCGGGCGTGGCGCACTTGTCTCCTCGCGAACGAGAACGGGAGGAACGCTCGAGACGGCTATCCCGAAAGAGCGGCTTCTAAGAGCAATTCTGATCACGCATCGAGCCACGAGAGCCCAGCGATTGATTTGCAAAGCTGGTCTTTCGGGCAAGTCGTGTCGAGCGCTCCCCCTTTATACTTGGCGACGTTTCGCCTCCCACTTGGGAGGCATCCTCAGGCGTACCCAGACTGAGCGCTGTTTTGTGAGGTTTTATAAACAGCGGTTTCATAATGGAAACACTCCGCCCTCGCCATAGAAATGCGTTATTTCCACACCTGGCTCCTTCAGGGCTGTTGGAGAGCTCGGTGGAATCAACTTCCCTTTCAGCGAGACTTCAACCACCTTTGGTCCATCCCCGCCTTGCGCCCTGCGTCTGCCGGGATAGGCTCCAGATCCTGCGCGACCCTGTATAGAATTACGCGGCAACTGATGATGAATGAGAATCGACGCTTTGACCTGGTGCCGACGTTTTAAGTCTGACCCTGGTCGAACTTGTATTAATCCAGCGACGCGAACAGACTGGGCAGTGTGCGTGTACGTGTGTGTGTGCGTGTACGTGTACGTGTGTTAGATGTCTGTTAAATGTCTGAGTGCGGAGAGCGGTGGCACAGCGGTTAGCGCACTCTGCAACCGCTCTCAGAAGCCCGGCGACCCGACATTAAATCCCCATCACGGCCACCACCAGTGACTATTTTCTGAACAGGTCCTGGGCCTCCCCTAGGTCGACTCAGCCTCAAATGAGTACCTGGTGCGCTGTGTAAACATTCCCACTCGGGAGACAAAGTGAGTCGGGCGTGGTGCTGGCCACCCAGCTCCCCGTGTGCCGTGTCGACCTTAATAGGTGCTCGCTAACAGCGCTTGACCCCGCAGCTTGTTATGGGGGGATCTTTGTCTTTTTAAATATTATCTCTCTAGCCCTTCGACAATATCATTGCGTGATGGTGTCTGAGTGTTAACAGCGTTATAATCAGCACACGTTATCTGTAACTGTGTTACAATAAGCATGTTATCTGTGTGTTGTAATTGGCATGCATTATCTGCACATTTAGCAGCCGCCTGTCTGTATATTTTGAGTATAACAGAGCGTGTGTGCAAATACATATATCTGTGCAGATCATCATCATCCAGCAGTGCATTGAGCGTGACAGGTTATGATTGTATGTAATTTGGGCCACGTGCAGTGCGCCACGTGTGACAATGCCGTGTACTCCAGACTATGGTACAATAGCATAGCGCGTACTGCGGAGTAACATATATACGATGGTACACGAGCGTGCCGCGTACCGTTATTAAGTAGCATAATATACTTTGCATACCGTTGCTACAGCACTAACATTGAGAGGCCAGAGAGCTCGTACTAACACTCCTCGTAAAATAAAAGTCTTGCAATCGGCGTGACGAGCATTAACACGCGACGTTTCGGGTGATGGCCCTCCGTGGTCTATTATTGTCTTTGAGAGGTAGGAGCGAGATTGGCGAAGCTGATGGGTGTCTTCTTGTTACGCGTGTTCGTGCGTGGCTCGAAGCGCAGTTCAGTTCAGTATCATTCATTCATCATCAATCCTGTACAGGATCGAGGGATACCGGAGCCTATCCCGGCAGACAGAGGGCGAAGGGTGGGCGGGGGGGGTGGGCGGCTATACCCAGAATGTGACTCCATTACATCGCAGGACACCGGGGGTAATTTACTCGACAGGCCAACTCACCTGTGCAGCAGCGTCTCCTTGGACGTTGGGAGCGAACCGGAGTACCCGGCGAAAACCCACGCGGACGCGGGGAGCGAGAACATGCGAACTCCACACAGACACCCGAGCCGGGATTCGAACCCTGGTTTTGTTGCTGCGAGGCAGCAGGGCTACTCTGCCCTGACAGCACAGCGATTACTCCGAATCACGAACGCACGGTGCGCTAACCACTGCGCCACCGCTCCCCCGTCTCGTGCTGCCCCGTACACGAACACTTGACAATCCTCAGTCTCTCGGTCACTGCAGTTTGTTTGCGAGACCGTAAACTCTGAACCGGTTTTGGCGTTCAGGGAATCATCAGGGTTCGATTCCCGCCTCGGGTGTCGCCTTTCTGTCTGGAGTTTGCAAATTTTCTCCCCGTGCCCGCGTGAGTTTTCGCCAGGTACTCCGGTTTCCTCCCACAACACAAAGACACGCTGCCAAGGTTTATTGTCCTGGTTGAATTGGCCCTGGTGCCCTGAATTGTTGTACCTTGCGTGCCCCTCCCCGCAGGACAACTGTTAAAAAGAGCTACATATCTCAACGGTTCATCCCAGCATATACCGACTGATATCATCAGATTGATAGTGCGGCATAAGTCACTTTACCGAGAATGATTTAGTTTATATTTGGCTGCGTATGGTAGTGAGATGCAGTACATTGCGGTCTGGTGGAAATCACATTCTGTGCCACGTTTGCTGCGCTACAGGGTCGCAGAACGAGTAAAAAATTGGGAATAATATTATTATTATTATAAAATTGGGAAGCGAACAACGCGGTCGTGTTCTCAGAAAAGTGGTGGCGAGCAAATAAGAATTTCTCTGGCAGTAATTACAGCAATTGGTGCAGATTGCGATTTCATTCATCTCGGTAAAGCGACTTATGCCGCACCCTGAATTATCGGCGACAGCATTCCCTCGATAGCCATAATAAGGCCATAGCCCATTGTGACGCCAAACGCGATAGGTGCGGCGCGTTTGTGACGCACGCACCAGCGCAAATAACACAGACAAAGGTCCCCCGTATAGCCTCAACAGACCGCTGGGACAAGGTATCCCGCTGTCCTTCCTCGCGGGTGCCGCTTACTAACAGCACTTGTCCTAATATCCAGTTGGAGGTATACGGGGGATTTTTGTCTAGTTGTTGAGCTCATTCCCTCAATAAAGTTGTACCGCTGAGATAAACGCACGCGTTTAGTTAAATATCAATTAGAAATTCAAAGCGCCGATTTCATATCACTGACTATGGTATACACTATCAAAGAAACATATATATATAGTACTACATATACTATAAATGGATATATATATCATTCTTCATATATATTCACTATCACAGATTCAGGGCGGCACGGTGGCCCAGTCAATAGCGCTGTCGCCTCACAGCAAGAAGGTCACGGGTTCGAATCTCGGTTCGGGTGCCTTTCTGTGTGGAGTTTGCATGCTCTCCCCGTGTCCGCGTGGGTATTCGCCGGGCACTCCGGCTTCCTCCCATAGTCCAAAAAAACATGCCGCTGCATAGGTTAATTGGCTTGCAGACTAAATTACCCGCAGTGCCCGGTGATGGACTGGCGTCCTATCGTGGGTATATCCCTGCCTTGCTCCCTGTGTCTGCCGGGACAGGCTTCGGCTCACCGCGACCCTGTACAGGACTAAGCGGTTTTTGACAATGATATCAGATGAGATCACAGATTCAATCAATGGAATTTTACTGAAAACGTAAAGCAGTCCACTGATGACAGACTTTGTACCGACAGAATATCAACACAATGGCCACCAACAGTGCCCTTGGGAAATCTGTATATATTGTAATAATAATAATTGCATTTACAGAGCGCTTTTCACCCGAGGGCCACAAAGCGCTGTACAGAGCTGCGGAGAGAACTGCGTCAACATCACCCTTCATGTCGTGTCTGTCAAGGTGTTTACAACAGCCGGCAACGCAGTACAGCATTCAAATCGTTGTAGCGCCACTGAACAAGACTTGTTGATGCACAGTCATAGCAAAGTTGATCGAATTATTCCGCATAAAATATAAACACGCAAAATATACAGTCATGCTGAGCATTCGGAACTGTCAGTCTTGGGGCTTTAAGTGTGTCGGCAAAGTTGTTGGGCGACGTTTCGAGCTGTGACCCTTGCTCGTGTCAAATGGACACAATGGGCAAGAGAGACAAAGAGGATAATGAGCAGCCACACACGACCCAGCTGTTATGTGCATCTCGTGGGAAGAAGGGCCCTTGCCTGAAACGTCGTTTATTGTGCATTTTCCTGATGATGCCTCCAAAGCGGGAGGCGAAACGTCGAAACGAGCAGCTCGTGAGCTCAATTCGTATGATTGCTCCCCGTTAAGTCCACGGTGTTTGTTGTTGTTTACGTATATGGATGATGATGTTGTTGTTGTTGTTGCTTGTCCACCACTGCGTACACGGCAGCGGTCGCATCGTCAAATAGTTGATTCAATCACAGACTTGGTGCCATGGTCCTTGTCCGTGGCGGTTCGATTCCCGGCTCGGGTGCCTCTCCGTGTGGAGTTTGCGCGCTCTCTCTCTCTCCCTCTCCTCCCCCCGTGTCCGCGTGGCTTTTCGCCGGGTACTCCGGCTTCTTCTCGCCGTCCAAAGACACGCTGCTCCCTCGGTTAATTGGCCTGCTGAGTAAATTGCCCCGTAGTGCCCTGCGATTCACTGCCGTCACATCCTGCCTTGAGCCCTGTGTCTGCCGGGACAGGCTCCGACTCCCCGCGACCCTCTAAAGGATTAAGCAGGTAATGATACTGAGCTGAATTAAGTTATTAAACTTCATTTCCTGGCTATTCGACACGCAGTGTATGCACCCCCTGACTGGAAGCGTGGGATAACAGACGCAGTGGAGATGGCGTCTCCTTGAAGGGGGTTTTCTCTCGTGCAGTGCCCGCGACGCCTGGATAATAATAATAACAATAATAAATTGCACCTCGACAGCGATATTCACCCGAGGGTCACAAAGCGTTACACACGATGCGTTCGACGTGGGAGGCGTCGAGGACGGGAGAGGAGGAGCGCACGAGAGCGGCTGTCCTGATAGAGCAGCTGTTTGCGAGCAATACTGAGCACAGATGGAGCAGTGATTGGAAATAAATAAATGAATATAAATAAATAGATTTAAAATCTTCCGGAGACGTAATGGCGCTAGGGCAGGACGTGTGCTTAGATGGTCCGTGGACGAGACTGGTGATGGAATGACAGTCAAAGGAGGAGTGGAGAGGGGGGGGACATTCGAAAGGACGTACATTGGGGAGACGGATTCGTGAAATTATTTCACGCGGAATCCAAAGACTGATTGATGGCTTCGCGTGGCCGTGTGTTTTCTGTGTGTAATGGAGGGTTTTCATCCAGCAGTGCATGAAACCTGACTCACGATGACGATGACAGTGGCGGTGTTGATGACAGTGTAATGATGTAGGAACCCTGACAATGCCCCCAACCTGGCAAGCGAGGCGTCGCGAAGCAGAGACTACGAGGGACGCTCGACGCGGACATCCAGAAAGAACGGCTGCAGAGAGCAATTCACGATAATCCCAGTGTCCCGGCCGCGTGCGGAGAGAGGCTGCGATTATGGACAGTAGCGAAGTGTCAGACATTGCTTCTTCCACGCCAATGCCCACTTAATCCTGTGCAGGGTCGCGAGTTTCTCGGAGTCTATCCCAGCAGATAAAGGGCGCAAGACAGGGCTATACCCAGGATATGACGCTAGTGTATCGCAGGGCACTGGGGACAATTTGCTCAGCAGGTCAATTAACCTAGGCAGCAGCGTGTCTTTGGACGGTGGGAGTGAAAATCCCACGCGGACACCGGGAGAGATAGAGAACACGCAAACTCCACGCAGAAAGGCACCCGGGCCCGGAAACAAACCCGGGTCCTTCTCGCTGTGAGGCGACAGCGCTGCTCACGGCGCAGTCACCGCGCCGCCCTGCATCTTCCACAGCTTCAACGTGAAGGACGGGCGAGCGGTGGCGCAGCGGTTGGCGCAGCGGTTGGCGCTGTTCACCGGTCGCGGTTCCTGACGTCAGTGGCTGGATGACGTCGGAACCGGTCACAGCGTCCGTTGTCATCTACACACACACACAAACTCGCGTTGACCAGCGCGGTGAAGTATGGTCAAAGCAAGTAACATCGACACCAGAAAAGGTCAGCGTGGGTTGTAGGCCTTTTTGTCAGGCGATGGGTTGACAAAGGGCCGCCTGTTTATCATCACCAACATCATTGTAATTTCATCATCATCATCATCATTGTAATTTCTTCGTCATCATCATCGTAATTTCACCATCAGCAGCATCACTGTAATTTATAAAATCCGGACAGAGTGTCAACTTAGACACGTACACGGTCGAAATCGAAACTCAAGCCGATATCAAGGGCGCGGCATAAGTCGCTTTACCGACAACAACGAAATCACTTCGTAAGGAATAAATAATGTTTGCGTTATTACAGAAATTGACCAAAGTGTCCGTCCATCATGTTCAAATCGCACGTTGCATCTTTCGATCAGTGAGTAACACACAGCCCTGCAACGGTGGCACAGTTCTGTATTACTATCCAGCGTCTCGGCAAACCAAACATTCCATCTCGGTAAAGCGACTTATGCCGCAGTCTGTAATTCAGTGCAATGAAGTGACAGACATGTGGCGCGGTGAGTAGCGATGCTGCCTCACAGCAGGAGTACCCGGGTTCGATATCCGGCTCGGGTGCCGCCTTGCTGTGTGGCATTTGCATTTTCTCCCCGCATTTTTGCCAGGTACTCCGATTTCCTCCCACATGCTGCCTAGATTTAATCGGCCTGCTGACTACATTTCCGCCCGTGTCGTGAGATGTCAAAACTCGCAAACACAATGCCAATGCGCTTTTGGTTCACAGGACATGTGGACCACCATGTTCGATGAGAATTGCTCTTAAGAGCTGCATTTTCGCGATGGCCGTGTCGAGCAATTCCTCCTCCCGCGTGCGCTAACCCCTAAGCAGAGAGGAGAATGCTCGACACGGGCGGCGCTCAAGAGGAATTCTCATCAGAGTCTTCATCATGAGCCCTGATCATATCTAAGCTGGAAAAAAAACAAACAAACCTATTAGCTATTGTAGCTCTGCTTAACAGTTATCCAGCGAAGTTACAACATCTCAGGCCAATTAACCTAGGCAGCGTATCTTTGGAGTGTGGTAAGAAACCAAAGGACCCCCCAAGTTAAATCCACTGCTGGATGAATGACTTCTCCCGAGCATTCGGCATCCCTCTCCACTGCTCCGACATGGATCAGACGCAGCCGGAAACCTACAGCACAGCGCTCCATCTCCCGACAGTGGAGGTCCTTCGTCGCCCTGGCCGCGATCCAGAACTTAGGCCTTCCAACTCGCGGGGGTTGCTCTCGCTGCCGGATAAACCGCGTGACCCAATGAGGTCACTGTGACGTAATCGGTTTTAACGCATGCTTCGTGTGGGCCAGAGAGGTCTGACTGATTTCTAGGTTATGTAGATTGAAATGTGTCAATTATTTCCGGCCGACGCTGCATAGGCATATGTGGGTGTGTTGCCTCCCCGAGGTCGACTCAGCCTCAGATGAGTATCTGGCGCGGTTCCGTGAGTGGGACTCAAACTCAGGCGGCCGGGATCATAGTGCAGCGCTCTAAAGTGCTACCACTGGCCTCATCTCATCTCATTGTCATAAACCGCTTTGGCTTGTACAGGGTTGCGGTGAGCCGGAGCCTCTCCCGGCAGACACAGGGCGCAAGGCCTGTGGGAGGAAACCGGAGTACCCGGCGAAAACCCACGCGGACACGGGGAGAACATGCAAACTTCACACAGAAAGGCACCCGAGCCGACATTCAAACCCGGGGCCTTCTTGCTGTGAGGCGACAGCGCTGCCCACTGGGCCACCGTGCCACCCACGCGGTTAGCCGGCGCCAACATTTGCCGGACACTGCGTCGTACATATCATGATGGTACCAGCCACTAATGACGGAGTGGGGTTTTTTTTCATTAGTTCTCGGAGGAAATTGTGAAACCCACAGTAAGCCCACGCAGAATAGGGCATCGAGAGAACACACTAACTCAACTCACAGAGAAAGGAATTTAACCACCTGGGGCAGAAGTTTCTTTTTGTGAAGTGCAGATGTTAGTACTGCACAGATACCCCGGTAGGTGTAATGATAGGAGTCAGTGTTAGCGGTTGGAACCAGTGTTAGAGATCGAAGTCAGAGTTCGAGATATGAGCCAACGTTTGAGATGGGAGCCAGTGTTAGCGATATAAGCAGGAATCGAACCGTCTCGGGCAGGACCTGTGAGGATGAGGCGTGGATGTTACCACTGCACATACACCCTGCCCCTACCGCACTCCCACTGCACACAGACACCCTGCTTAGCACGGGCTCAGCTGGTTCTAGATCTGCTGGGTCTAGAGCTGGCGCGCGTGGGTCGCGCCGTGACGCGCCGTGACGCGCCGTGACGCGCCGTGACGCGCCGTGACGCGCCGTGACGCGCCGTGACGCGCCGTGACGCGCCGTGACGCGCCGTGACGCGTTATGATGGCGGCGACGTCTCAATTGGGCGTCACCGCCCCTGTTGTGTGGCGGCTGTGTCATGAGCGGGACGAGGATGAGGCGAGCTTCAAAGTTACGCGCCGCGGGTCGTCGTCTCGTGTGCCTGTGTCTTTGTGTCTTTGTTCCCGTGTGTCTGTGTGTGTGTGTCTTTGTGTGTGTGTCTGTGTGTGTGTGCTCGTCTGTGTGTGTGTCTGTGTCTGTGTGTCTTTGAGTCTTTGTTCCCGTGTGTCTGTGTCAGTATCTGTATTTGTGTGCTCGTGTGTTCGTGCCTGTGTGTGTGTGTCTCTGTGTATGTGCGTGTGTGTGCTCGTGTGTTCGTGCCTGTGTGTTCGTGCCTGTGTGTTCGTGCCTGTGTGTGTGTGTGCGTTGTGTGCGCTTGCTTCGTGGGATACGGTGGCTCAGCGGAAAGCGCGCTGGGCTGTAAACCTGGCGACCCGAGTTCGATTCCCATCTCACAGCCACCAGCGCCAGTGATGATTATATCCGAACCGCTCCAAGGCCTCCTACCAGGGTCGACTCATACCTTAGCCAAGCAGCTGGACATCAGCACTTGCCAACAATCCTCCTGGGGTTATACGGGGGACCTTTGTCTTTGTGCAGATACGTTCTCGCTCGAGAGGGAGGGAGGTGGTGGCAAAAGAAATGTTATTTGAACTGTGGCAACAATTTCTGAACGTTTGGCCAGGACCTTGGCTCCCAGCCAACGTATCCCATTACATCACCGTAATTACGCTAACCGATTAAGGGAGCCGCTCATTACCGTAATACTTCACCAGGGCTTGTGCTGCTGTAGAGGAGGAAGAGGAGGAGGCTCGTGAAGGACGCGACGGGGCAGCCGGAGGGCAGTCGCCCTCCAGCAACTGCGGGGCAACGACGCTCACAACAACGAGCGGAGCGCGCGGGTGGATAAAACTCAGTGCGGTAGGTAGGGGACGCATGCGATCCATCTGCCAGTCGTCTCGATGGCACCTCGGTCTGTCGCTGTAAACGACCTAGTAATAATAATTGCACTTCTAGAGCGCTTTTCACCCGAGGGTCACAAAGCGCTACACAGAGCTGTACCATAACCTATGCGGTACTGTGTACATACTTAAAAAAAACATTCCCGAATATATAGGTTATCGTCACGGCTCACTGTGGGATGAAAACAGCTCTGCGTCTGATGATGCGTGGGAGGCTGTGGAGGAACACTCGGTGCGGACGTTTCGAACAAGAGTTGCGGAGAGCAACTCCCATCGCCATCCTCGCCAGCGTCATCACCGCCATCACCACCATCACCACCATCACTAACCATCGATCGTTTTAGACCAAACAAACGACCCCGCCGTGAAGTGGGAGACCGCTGAGCCGGGAGAACGCTGTCCATCTCAGAGGAAATATCGTTCAATCGCATTAACAGAAGGGTCAATTGCACGCAGATACGTTTCATAGCGGGAGTTAGGGGAAATGAATGAAATGCTATGTCGGGATACGTGTCAGCTGTTTCTACTTGAACACATACGCGGTGGAGCGGTGAGTCACGACTGCCGCCTCGCAGCAAGAATCTCCCGGGTTCGATTCCGGGCTCGGGTGCCTTTCTGTGTGGATTCTGCGCGCTCTCCCCGTGTCTGCGTGGGTTTTAGCCGGGTACTCCGATTTCCCCCCACAGTCCAAAGGTTTATTGGCCTGCTTAGTAGATTGCCCCCCCAGGGCCATGCGATGCACTGGCGTCACATCCTGGGTATTCCCCCGCCGTGCACCCTCTGTCGGCAGGGATAGGCTGCAGGCCCCTCGCGGCCCTGTGCAGGATTGAAAATTAATGAATAGGTCCTACATATTGAGATCTCATCTCATCTCATTATCTGAAACCGCTTAATCCTATATAGGGTCACGGTGAAGCCGGAGCCTATCCCGGAAACATAGGGCGTAAGGCAGGAATATACCCGACGACGGGACGCCGGTCCATCGCCGGGCATTGCGGGACAATTTTAGTCTGCGAGCCAATCAACCTTTCCAGGAGCATGCTTTTGGACTGTGGGAGGAAACCGGAGTACCCGGCGAAAACCCACGCGGACACGGGGAGAGCATGCAAACTCCACACAGAAAGGCACCCGAGCCGAGAGACTCGAACCCGGGACCTTCTTGCTGTGAGGCGTCAGCGCTAACCACTGCGCCACCGCGCCGCCCTACATATTGAGATGTTATTGCTCAATTAGTAGAGCTTTTTTTTTAGTTATGGGTGGAAACCGGAGAACCCCGAGAAAACGCACGCAGAACAGGTGGAGAACGCACGAGCTTCACATGGAAATGCGCCCGAGGTGGGAATCAAACCGTCTCGGGCAGGACTTTCTGCACAGCCACCCCGCTGCACTCGTGCAGTGTGTGTGGTTAGTTAGTCCACTGCGCAAAGTACATGGCGACCCGAGTTCGATTCCGAAGCCCCCGACCACGGCGAGCATCAGTCGAACCAGTTCGTTGGTCTGCTCCCGCTGTCCTTGTGAAGTATGGTCGTACAACGCTGTGGTTCGATTCCCTACCGCTCGCCTGCGACGCCTCTTTCTGTGTGGCGTCTCTGTGTTATCTCCCCCCTGTTCTGCGTGGGTTTCCTCGGGATTCTCCAGCCTTAACAGGTGCTCGCAAACAGCACTTGACCCGACAGGCTATATGGGGACCCCCCCCCCCCACCCCCTTGAGAAGAAACTACGGCAGGTCTTTAGTCTAGAAGCGGATTGATGACAGAGTTGCTGAGTATAAGTTAAGCACTGAACCCGGGGACATTTGTCACTGCTCGATACATGATCATTGCTTTGCAAAGCTGTTGTTTCTGGACAGCTGTGTCACGGAGTCTGGACAGACTCGCGGACTCGGCAGAGAGGGGGAGCGCTCGACACGGCGATCCGGAAAGTACAGCTTTGCAAGAGCAATCATCTCTGTGGGAAAACGCGACACCAGTTAATTAATGGTAATTATATGTCACATAAGGACGTTTTATATTTTGCACGCGATTCTTCCGCACACACAGGTGTACGTTTATCAAGACAAAGACGCCCCGTGTAGCCTTAACAGACTCTAGGGTCAAGTGCTGCTCGCGAGTAACGCCAATGAAGGCCGGCACGCAACACGACGGAGAGGGTGGCCAGCACCACGCCCGTCCGCCTTTGTCTCCCGAGTGGCGATTTTTACACACTGCGCCTGGTGCTTATTCACGGCTGAGTCGACCTAGGGGAGGCCTCGGACCAGGCGCAAATAATCGCCACTGCTATTGGTCATGAACGGGAATCGAACTCTGCTCGTGGGGTTCACAGTGCAGCGCGCGAACCACTACACTACCTCTCCCAACACGTATAGACACACACACACACATGAGTTTCGATATATATATATAATACATGTGCTGTGTGTGTGTGTGAATCGCCCTTTGAGCGGCTCCAGCGCTAAAATGCCTTGACCGATCGACCTCAAATTTGAGGTCGGTCAAATTGTCGAGACTCAAAACCGTCTCTGAAAGTTTGAGTCCGATCTGATTTCGGGGAACGAAAGCGTGACCGTGCCACCGAATAACAGGGATTGCTTCGATTTTGGACAGGATCTTCACAGACTCAGAATAAAAATCGGTGAATGTGTTCAGAGTAATTATTATTATTATTATTTTCTGATTAGTTAATCAAATAAACATGATCCTCGCACCCCATAATTTTTGCTTGGCAACACCCCCTATAAACTCGTATACATATGTGTGCATCGAGCGTCACATATATACGTACACATAGACAATGCTACCTAGCGAATACGTGCGTGCCTATACACAAACGCGTCCCATACGTAGCGACTACATAACAACTACACACAACACGCATAGAGAGATTTTTATTAAAATCGCGGCATTGTGGAAGTGAATTTATTTGAACAAAAAGGCAGCGCTTTTACGACAATATAGGTTTGCACGGCGCGATGAATATTTATTCCTCTCTGCAGCTGTCTAGGATTCCTGATGATGTCTCTAAACGTGGTAGGCAAAACGTCGCGGTAAAGAAGAAACACTGGACACGGCTTTACCGAAATTGCATCTGCGGCGAGCAACTCTCAACCTCGTATATATATATTTTTTTTCCGATCCATGTACAGAATGTTTGGCGGCGAATCGTTTAAATGTTCTATTTGATACTTATAAATTATTTTTTTTTAAGTGGAGATTTATACGGTGGCAGGGAGTCTGTTCGGCGGTAACATCAAAACCTACTCGGAAGATCCTGCCCCAAGAGGTTCGATTCCCACACCGGGTGTCTTTCCCTTTGCAGTTTGCATGTTCGTAGCGAACATTGGTCTAAAGGTTTTTTTGTTGTAAATTTGAATGTTTAATGGTAGATCTAGTCTTGCACTCACATTCTAAAAGTCACCTTGTGTTTAAAAGTGGTGGAGACCAGCGCTCTTGAATAATAATGATAATAATTACATTTATAGTGCGCTTTTCACCCGAAGGTCACAAAGCGCTGCACACAGCTGGGGAGAGAACAGAACGTCAACGGCACCAGAGCGGAAAATCAGCAACGATAAACTTTTTTTGTGGGGTTTATTTTTAAATATACACAGTCTGAAATATAATCAGCTCTGCTTTCCAAGCGAGGCGTGAGTTCTCCTGATGAGACACTGAATATCGAGACCGGGACAAGACTTTACTCGTGCCAGAGCGATGGCTGCCAGCAACACAGTCCCCTTAGAAATCTTTTCCACCAGCCGCTCTTTCGGGATAGCCGTGTCGAGCGCTCCTCCTCTTGTGAGGCGTGCGGAGGAGGGCCCTGCGTACTCCTGGGATCGTGACTACAGAACAAGATCGGGTCTCTATGCTTACTGTGCATCTGCGTGTGGAAGGGAAATCAGGTTACACACGAACCGGATTCGGTTCGATACCTGTCGCGGTGTCGCCTCGACTGTGTTGGTCATCAGTAAGCTTGTACTTAAGCTGGAAGGAACGGTTATGCTGTGTATCTCTTTTTAACAGTTGTCCAGCGGGGCAAGTTACAACATTTAGTCAGCAGGACAATTCACCCAGCCAGTATTTTTTGTTCGCACTGTCGGAAGAAACCGGAGTACCCAGCGAAAACCCACGCGGATACGGGGGGGGGGGGG
>JAZEWT010000023.1:5756890-5776502 GCA_036362905.1 Mordacia mordax | reverse complement strand
CCGGACTCCCTCTGCCCGCTATTAATCGATTATATTGAGATTTTACAGAATTGTGTACGGGTTGACTGCTCCGCTGTGGTCACGGGGCATCTCGCTGTAGTGGGTGGACTGCTCCGCTGTGGTCACGGGGCATCTCGCTGCGACAGTTCTGGATTTCTCGCTGTAGCGAGTGTACTGCTCCGCTGTGGTCAGTGGGCATCTCGCTGCGACGGTGCTGGCTTTTTGGGATAGCGACCGTGGAACACTGCCGCCAGCGGGTAGGGGGCGGGGGCGGTGCGTGGGCGGCTGTTGGTGGTGCCACGCAATCGGCTCAGATTGACGTGGGCCTCCGCGGTTGCAATGCTCGCAACGGGCGACCGTAGGATTGGTTCTCCCGCCGTGCCCTGCATGTCACGTGACATCGCCGCCCGCCGTGTCAAATTCACGCGGCTTTACTTTACGCCACGAGCTCAACATGGTAAATGCGGTGTCCAAATCACGGTAAAACTTCGATGTAACACCGCTGTTTAACGGACCTGGGAAACACGCGTTTTCCCTTACTTTACAGACAACGGTTGGCATTTGATATAATAAAAATGTTTCTTGTAATGTTTTAATTGTTATTACATACATGTGTTACTATGTTTAATGGTGCTTGTAACATGTAGATTATTATATTTGGTCACTACTATGTATATAAGTATCGTTATCAGATCTGGATTGATTTATTGGACTTCCGGACTCCCTCTGCCCGCTATTAATCGATTATATTGAGATTTTACAGAATTGTGTAGAACAGCAGCATCAGGACCACGCGTAACATCCGTATGTCTCATCCATGTCAACCCTGTCAGTAATCATGTCGGTGCAAGAATCGGCGCAAGCGTGCATCACGTGACTTGTTCCCGCCCGGCACGTCTCTTGAGTTCACGCCGGTCCGGTCGGTTGTCCGGTGAGCGACCGACAGTCGGTGGGACGGCGAAAACCCAACCCCGTTGTCTGCGCGGCACTGTCTCTCTCTCTCGCTCTCTGACCGTCGACACGCAGGGTGGCGGGCGTTCCCAAGCTGGCGCTCCTGCGGGAGGGACTCAAGATCTTCATGCGGCACTTCATGCTGCGCGGCGCCACCGCCCCGGCGGATCGGGAAGCGGCGGCGCGGCTGCGGCACAGGATCGAGGTGGCGGAGGAGGCGCTGCAGCAGAAGGAGCCGAAAGCGGCCGCGAATCCGTGACGGCCGCCGCCGGCGAAGGTTCCGCACGCTCGCCGCGGCTCACGTCGGGGGTGGGGAGGTGGTGATGACGTGGCGGCGATGGTGGCGGCGGTGTCGTGCGGAGCCTGAACGCAGCCAAAGCGGTGTCGCCCGTTGTGCGGGGTTTCAACGCGAGGGTCTTGTGCTCGCTGAAGCCGGTCTTTCGGGGTAGCCGTGTCGAGCGCTTCTCGCTCCTTGGACGTTTCGCCTCCCACGTTGGAGGCATCATCAGGCGTGCTTTGACTGAGTGCTGTAACGGAGTCGCTCATTTAAGATCCTGCTATTTTGTGATTTAAAAAATACGTTTATTAAGTAATAATTTAAATTCACGAGAAACCTAACCATTAAATTGATACCTTGCAAATGGTTTGCCGGAGTAATCGAGCCACCAAGTATGCCTTGATGCATTTGCCGTTCTGTATAACCCAACCAATATATATATATTTTTTACACGGAAAGTCCCGTTTAGCCAGCCGCTCAGCTAGTTTTCGAGGGAGATCAGTAGCGCTGTGGGCGCTGAACAAGAACAGCATCGTTCAACCGTACGTAGGAGGTGGCGACAACGGAACAGAACGCGTCGGCGGTGCACGGGTAAAAATCGCGCCGACAATAAAGAATCGCACAATAACGACGCGGGTGTTCGATCAACAACAACAACAACAACGAGGAGGAGGGAATGAACGATAAGAGAGGAGAAGAGCACGGTCGAGAGAATTTAAAAAACAACCTTCAGAGCGGGAAGCGTAACTGGACAAAGGCATCGGGTGCAGCCCGGTGCCTCGGCCGCACTGCGATGACTGCCGCGTGTCAGTTGTCGCTGCACGTTGACAGTCGGCTCTTCCTCTGCCACGTGGCGAGAGCCGCGTGTGCGTGGCCAGCGCGGGGTTAAAGAGAGCCGGTCGAGGGAGAAGCCGCGTGCGGAGAGAAGCGCGTTCGTTGTCCCGCCGGGAAGGGGCGACCGCTCACGACGCGTTGCTGACGGTCGTGCTGTCATGACGCGATCGTCGCCGCTCGCGCGTCAGACGCGATCCACGTTGCCCGTGGGAAGTCCCGGTGAGGTTTATGGTCACCCGCTGACGGATGACCTGCTGCTTCGTGGACGGGACGTTGAACAAGCGACAGTTGTCGGGGCAAGCCAGGGTTGGTCAGCTCGATGCCAATAGGAGGTGAGTCTCACAATAATAATGGTGTAATCCACTAACCCTTGCCTGCGCAAAGCTGGACTACAGGCGTGCCTTGCCACCACCGCCCAGCCAACTACTCAGAGGGTCGCTTTTAAAAGGATTTAGCGAATCTATTCCTTTGATACGAGGTACTTTCAGCTGCAGTAATAAACATCCGTATATCTGTTCCGTTGAGATTTTACGATTACCAATGTCAAGTAGAGAGAAGGAACGCTCGACACGGCTATTCAGATAACACATTTCATGAATTCCAGTTAAAGTTTATATTTCCGGCAGTGGGATATCAGATGTTCCTAGTTTGAAGTTTCTATGAAAGCCCAATGGTGCCTCAAACGTGGACGGTGAAACGTCAGGAAGGAGGGAGGAGGAGCGCTCGACACGGCTATCCTGAAAGAACAGCTATGGAGGTCAATTCTGACACATTGAGACGTGACAGACCTACATCAGTTCGTCAAATCCAGCTGTCACAGTGAATGACGGTCGAACCGATTTTGGGTGCCTGTTTCAGCATTTACTGGCCACAGTATGGGTGGGGGGCTTCATCCAGCAGTAGATTGACAACGGGGTGTAAAATTGATTTGTTATTAAAACAGGTATGTAAATACTGTAAATGTGTACCATTGTTGGTAATAAATTCATGTTTATTAAAAATAAAATGTTTTCATATAACATTATAATTTAAAGTGTGCCTTGTACATTCTTTGTCAATAACTTCATGTAGGTCACTGCAGTGCCCTGAACATTTGTGCAATAGACTAGGAGCGAAATATTTTAAATGTTTACAGATTATTGCAAAATGTTTCTGTGATAGCATTGCAACATTTTTTCCTATGAAAAAAAGCAACCTGTTTCCTTGAGAGGGCTTGCAAGATTGTGTGTTCCAAACGTCTATCAAAATACCTGAACTCGGCCGATACAGTTGTGAACCTGGAGATCCATCTCATCTTGGCCGTGAATAAAATCTCTCATCTCATTGTCAGAAACTGCTTAATCCCATACAGGGTCGCGGTGAGCCGGAGACTATCCTGGCAGACACGACGCAAGGCAGGGACACAGCAACGATGGGACGCCAGTCCATCACTGGGCACTAAGGGCAATTTTGTCTGCAAGCTAATCTATGCAGCAGCATGTTTTGTGGACTGTGGGAGGAAACCAGAGTGTCCAGCGAAAACCCACGCGGACCAGGGGAGAACATGTAAACTCCACACAGAAAGGCACCTGAGCAGAGACTCAAACCCAGGACCTTGCTGTGAAGTGACAGCGCTACCCACTGGGCTTCCGTGCAGCCCTCGAGTGATATCTGAACTTATCCAGGTCTCCTTGGCTCTCACCATCATGCATGCCCAGCGTGTTGAAGTTTTAAACACGCTGGTCATGCGAGGCATTCCGGCGGTCAGCCGCCGCCAAACCGCCAGACACTGCTTCTTGTGCATTAGCGAGAATAATAATAATTGCACTTCTCGAGCGCTTTTCACCCGAGGGCCGCAAAACGCTGCGCAGAGCTACGGAAAGAATGGCATGTCAGCAACAACAACGTGCTGTGCGTAACGCCGTTTGAACGGTACGAAAACTGGCTCGGTCACTTTTTCGAGAGTAAAGTTAGTTTCAAAAATCCTGTGGTCCGATCGAACTTCGAGAACTAGCAGCTGCCATACGAGCTTAACAACACGGTCGTTTCGATTCGGACAGGATCTTCTTCACTGAGCCAGAATTAAGATCTCCGAATTGGTTCCCACAAATCTCGGAGGGGCTACCACTTCCTGGTGACCAGCTGGAGATGTTCTCGTGTGCTAAATAAAAAACACAAAGCTGCTTGAATTATTAATCAACATCCCGTCGTTTTTGTTGGGCAAATACATTAATGGTCATATATTCCCCACGACTGAAACAGCATGGAGTGTTGGTCTTCATCCAACAGTAGATTCATAAGTACAAATTATACGTAAATTCATACAAGCTCTATGCAGCGCTTTGTGACCATCGGGTGAAAAGCGGTCGAGAAATGCAATGATTATTATTAAATTAGAGCGCGCACACATTCAATGTCGCTGGTATTTGAAGAGAAAACGACTCCGCAGTGCGAGGAAACCTGAAGAAGGAGGCGTGGGGGAAGTAAATCCACGGGATTTGCCGGTCTCAACGCGCCCGACACTGCGTCCTATATAGTGACGTCTTCGGCAAATTAGTGAGTGGGGTTTTTTTTAGTCGTGGGAGAAAACCGGAGAACCCGGAGCGAACCCACGTCGAACAGAGGGTGTGTGGGTGGGAGGACACGCAAACCGCAGAGAGAAGGCATCCAAAGCGGGCATCGAACCGGCTTGGGCAGGACCTGCTCTGTGAGACCGCAGACGTTACCAAATGTAGCCACAATTATTGTGTTCTTGCCACTTTTATCAGCCCATGGAGGGCGCTCGTTGTGGTTGTCATGAATGGAAAAGGATGAAGCGGTCTTTAAGCCGTCAGGTTCTTTCGACGTTTACATTGACAATGAATGTGCGGAGGTGGATATATTTTAACGAACCTCAAAGCAACAGGTTGAATGGCCGGAGTATTCAAAAGATTAAATGTCTTTGCTGCACTTCATATCACGCTGGATACAATTATTAATATTATCATTTGTCAGCATACGTACTTATCAAGGGCGAATTGCATAAAAATAATTAGAATTGTTGTCTTCATAACGCAAGACCTAGCATAGTGATGATTTGCATTAGAAGTTGGGAGAACAGTGCAATGTTTTTGTACAGTGGTCGTTATTAATACAGTATTTACCACATTTGTTTCCAAATTTCTCTATCCAACATCCTGTCAATAACTAACAAAAGCTGAGAGAATCTCATCTAATTTTCAGAAACCGCTTAGTCCTGCACAGTGTCGCGGTGAGCCGGAGCCTATCCCGGCAGATACAGGGCGCAAGGCAGGGATATACCCAAGATGGGATGCCAGTCCATCACCGGGCACTGCGGACAATTTAGTTTGCAAGCCAATTAACCTATGCAGCAGCATGTTTTTTGGACTGTGGGAGGAAACCGGAGTGCCCGGCGAAAACCTACGCGGACACGGGGAGAACATGCCAACTCCCACACAGAAAGGCACCCGAGCCGAGATTCGGACCCGGGATCTTCTTGCTGTGAAGGCGACAGCGCTATCCACTGGGCCAACGTGCCGCCCACTTAGAGAATCCCTGAAGTGAGTAAAAAAATAGAGCAATTTGTCAGAGCCAATGAGTTCATATGAACTCAAGTTACAGTTTCCATGTGACCGGGTTTGACCCGGACATTCCGAAGATCGTTATCCGTGTCTCAAGTGAAAGGAATTTGTTTTTAATGAGATCTGATGGTGGTTTCATGCTGAATTTTATTAACGCATTATATCACACAGTGTCGGTAGACATTGGGCTGACTAAGAAATGTATCCATTTAGGTTTGGTCTACAGTGAAAAAGGTGGCAATCCTCTTTCTGGAAACGTGAAACTATTGACGCAGGGATTATAATTCAAGCCTAGGCTCAATAGCACAGTGTTATCACTGACAAAGCGATGTCAACTTTTCAGCTACGGTATATCACGCTCAGTAAACATTGACGGAAAAGATTAAATGTAGCAGACACGCGTCTATAATCCCAGAGGCAGGTGGGTCACGCAATGATTGAACGCGTTTTGCGCTTTATAAATGTTCCTGATAGGCTCTTTCAGAGACAATACATACATGTACCGCATATATATGGGGGTTGCCACCTTGGACACAGAAGCAACCTGGACTTGAAGTCGGAAATATAGAATAAGAGATTAGAGAGAGAGGGATCTGCCCGTGCATCTGGCCAAATACTCAGACATTGAGTGAAAACTTAGAGATTCCCCCAGGACAGCTGCCTCTTCAAAAAGCAGGACGATTTTTCGACAACTGACAACCCTAAATTGTACCCGGTAACATGCACACAATAGGTTGAGATTGGGCTGAACTCTGCCACGGCTGAAAGGGAGCAGTGATGACCCCTGGCTAATGGCCAAGCAGGATTGAGAGCCAAGCAATGATGGAAGAAGTGCATTCGTCACAGAGTGATGTACACGCGTCGAGATGGAATCATGACGAACTGAATAATTGCCTGGCAATTATGCAGGTGTTAAGATCTTAACACCTGCAAAATCGCCAGATACGGTAAAACCTATTGTAATCTTATATTTGTATACTGGCAAAAAAGTACCCATAGCGTGAATCCTGTAAATTCGTTGCATCACCTTGTGATCTTGTATTTTATTTGCTTTGGATGGTTGACAGCTGTATATGGCGTTGTCGTTGCTGACACGCGGTTCTCTCCACGGCTCTGTGCAGCGCTTTGTGACCCTCGGGTGAAAGTTGCATTTAGCATCACTGCAGGCATCCCGCATCCAGAGCTCGCAAGCTCACGGGCTAATTTCTGCTGTAGTAATTAACATCTACCTATCCAGCAGTGGATGTATCATAGTAATGCTAAACCAGATCATATCATTTGCAAGAACTTATGGGAACGTTAAAGCGCGGGGCGTTGTCACGATTCAAGCGTCCCCGGCGAAATTGAGACGATTGCGAATTTTCTTACCCGCTCCCCTCTTCACAACTGTTAAAAAGAGCAACGGAGCTCTACGGTTCCCTTGCGACTTACATCGCAAACGGACTCTGAGTGGGCGCTTTAATTGGCTCGCAGACTTAATTACCCGCGGTGCCCGGTGATGGACTCGCGTCCCATCGGGGGTATATCCCTGCCTCGCGCCCTGTGTCTGCCGGGATAGGCTCCGGCTCACCGCGACCCCTGTGCAAGTTCTCAAGCGCCTTTCACCCGAGGGCCACGCAGCGCAGCACAGAGAGCTGTGCAGAGAACGAACGGCGCGTCAACAACGACATCAATGGCACCCTCGCCTTGCGCCCTCTGTCCGCCGGGATAGGCTCCGGCCCCTGGTCAATGCTTAAGCGGCTTGTTGTTGTTGATGATTATAAATGAAATAAGATTTATTAGAGATGCCCTCTAGTGGTCGTTAGGCGATGCTTGACCGCTCGCTTGCAGCCGAGTCACGCGTTTACCACTGTCGGTATTTACACCGGGTTTTTTTAAAATTTACCACGAAGGCGACCTAGAGGCTGGCACAGTTTCTCGTGATTTGCGAGTGAGTGTTGCTTCTGTCGAATGTTATTCCCGATGTTGTAATTCGCGTTGTTATTTGTGATGCTCGTGTGGGGCCTGGTTAAGGCTGAAGCCTGTTTTGGCTGACGCTACGACTGTCATAGGCCGCAGTGTGAGCTTGTGATTATCTAATTTTATTACGTTATCATTATTCATTACAAAATTAAACATTGTGCGAATATCGTCAGTTGCTATTTTAAAGCTGTCTTTCTTGACACGCGTTGAAGTATAATATTTGATACGTGTTGACTGGGGCAACACGTAACATATGGTCGTGGTTATTATGGCTTAAAATAATCGTAGTTATAACGTCGTACTCTTCTTCACTTTTATGCTGAGGATTTGTGTAATTGTTTTTACATTTGTCAATCCACTGCTGGATGAACGGGCATTGTCGTTTGACCACCCTTAAGGTGCACTTGGCCTGGCACAAGTGTCGTTGGGACGTGAACGCCAGTTAGTGGCGGTTGTTGGTTGACTATACTTCACCACGCCGGTCATAATGCATAACCTAATTATAATTCATTACTTGTAATTCATAACCTAATTATAATCCATAACCTACTTATTTAAATCTGAATCTACTTATAAAGCATAACCTACTTATAATTCATAACCGACTTATAATTCATAACCTACTTATAACGCATTACTTGCTTATAATGCATAACCTACCTATAATTCATAGCCTACTTATGCATATCCTACTTATAATGCATTACCTACTTATAATGCATTACCTACTTATAATTCATAATCTATTAATAATTCGCATTGACCAGTGCGGTGAAGTATGGTCAAAATAAACCGCCACGACACACGCGGCGTGGGGAGGCCCTCATCCAGCAGTGGATTTGCAAATAGCAGTGTGTGTGTACATTGCCATGTATCCATATGGACACATACAGAGCCCATTTAGCGTGTTGAGTTCATGGTTAAATACTTAATGAATAACGTTACCATTGCTGTATAAATAGCAATCTCAAGGAAATGTTTTTTTGACCAAGCCATTGATTATTTATCAAATTATTTTGGCCCATGAAAAATGTCCTTGCTGTAGTGTGAATTATTTTGAGAAATGTTTCCATAAATGTGTGGATTGTTAAAGTGTTATGTGGTTTATTGGCACCGGCTTAGAGAGGAGGCTTTAATCCAGCAGTGGCCTCACCGTGGCTGATGATGGTGAAGGGTCAACTATCATGTAGTTATAGTTACCACACTGCATTATTACCTTGGTCACCCAAGTTCAACTCCTAACCATTGCCAGCATCCGATGGGTATAATATCCGAACTAGTCCTGGGCAGTTCTCCTTAACCTCACACTGACCAGCATGATGAATTGTGGTCAGACAACCACCTTGACGAGGAGGGGGGCTTTCATCCAACATGGTATTGACAAGTAGCTGTAAAACTTCTCATCTTATCGTCAGAAACCACTTAGTCCTATACAGGGTCGTGGTGAGCCGGAGCCTATCCCGATAGACACGGCGCAAGGCAGGCATATACCCACGATGGGACGCCAGTCCATCACCTGGCACTGCGGGCAATTTAGTCTGCGAGCCAATTAACCTATGCAGCAGCATGTTGTTTGGACTGTGGGAGGAAACCGGAGTGCCCGACGAAAACCCACACGGACACAGGGGAGAGAACTCGCAAACTCCACACAGTAAGCAGCACCCGAGCCGAGATTCGAACCCGGGACCTTCTTACTGTGAGGAGGAGGAGGCGACAGCGTTACCCGCTGGGCCACCGTGCAGCCCTGGCTGTAAAACCTTATGTAAAGTTCTTTGCCGTTGCTGATGAATGAATGTTTTCTTTGGCAGGAGAGGAGGATGAGGCAGAAGCAATGGGGCAAGCGAACTGCGTCTGCTCTCGAGGAACCTTCTCCATCGATGACAAACGCTACTTCTTCATTGAGCAGCTTGGTGAAGGGTAGGGAATTGTAGTTTGGGACACTTACCAAGGTTATATGAATTGCAAGCCGTGCAGTGTTCATGCCCAGGGGGCATAGCCACACTTTCTTTGTCGAGGGTGTTCTACTTTCAAATGGTTTCCGGTGGGAATTGCGTAGATTACAGATAGGATCTTCGAATTTTGGCTCCTGCTTAATTATGGATAATTGGACCTCGACTGTGTTGAAATTACGCTGAATATATAACTACTGGCTACTAGGTACTGAGCCGACTGTGTGTTTCCTACCACACCAATGCTGCTATTACCAGCAGCTGTAACCTAGCCATGGGGTGCACAGTGGGTATGGCTGCCGCCTCACAGCAAGAAGGGCCCAGGTTCGGTTCCAGCTCGGGTGCCTTTCTGTGTGGAGTTTGTGTGTTCTCTCTCTCCCCGTGTCCGCATTGGTTTTCGTCTGATACCCCGTTTTCCTCCCACTGTCCAAAGACATGCTGATGCGTAAGTGGATTTGCCTGCTGAGTAAACTGCCCCAAAAGCGTACCCTGCGATGTACTGGCGTCACATCCTAGGTGTAGCTCTCCTTGCGCCCTCTGTCTGCTGGGATAGGCTACGGCCCCCTGCGACCCTGTACAGGATTTAACGGATACAGATACTAAGTGACTGACAGAACATAGCCTGGTTTGGTTGGCAATGGCCCCAATGCAAGGAGTTTAATAGGGCCCACTGTCCATTTACCTTTACTTACAGCGGCCGATTATTGCATTGGTGAAAACGGACCCTTACTCGGCTGAACGGTTAACTCATGGCGGTTTCTCCAGGTTACGGATAATGGATTTCTCCTCCCATATTGGAGGCATCATCGGGCACTGTGATTCTTCCAACCCGGGAGGCAAAACTTCGCAAAGGAGCGAGAAGCAACACTCGACGCGGCTTCCCGAAGGAGCAGCTTTGGAGAGCAATTCTCATCCATCTGCCCGTGACAAACCTACATCAGTAAAACGCACCATGAATGACAAAACCTGACATTAAAACGTGAGCGTTGGTCAACAAAGATAATTAAAACGAATGATTATTATTTAAATAGCCTTAAAACATGTATTTGCATGGCCAACATGTTCCCAGCAAACCACCGTGTGCTTTTTCGAAATATCTTCAATTTACAGGAGTTCAGCAGTTGGTTATCAGTCATGAGCAG
Organism: Mordacia mordax; assembly: GCA_036362905.1. Lineage (NCBI taxonomy): Eukaryota > Metazoa > Chordata > Hyperoartia > Petromyzontiformes > Petromyzontidae > Mordacia > Mordacia mordax. Next base: position 5,765,827 of record JAZEWT010000023.1, on the reverse strand, counting down.
GGCAATTTCGAATCAATCCAACCGTAACTTTAGTTTAATCAAATTCGTTTCACCATTGGAGGTAATGAGCTTTCCCAATGGCTTTGAAATTCAAGTGCACGGGTGAGCGTGTGTTGCTTAATTTTCACAATTGCTTCACAATAGGACTGAAACGCTTTTTTGCAACAACAAAAAAGGATAATGGTTACCACTTCCGTTTCACTTGGCCCATGAGAAAAGTTAGACCAGAAATGTAAGCATGGACACGCTCTAGGATGGAATTTTAATTTCTGATTTTCGTGTGTTTAACCAGTTGGGGAATATAAGTGCTCAGGGCCAAAGTTGACTCGCCAAATTAGTTTTTCACAGGCAGGAATTATGGAACGGAGTGCCTGTTGTGGCTTGGACTCGTGGGGTTTTGTGGCTGTGCAGAGCTGCACACAACACCACCTTTTCACTCAGTGCAAGTGGTGTCCAAAATGTTAGGCCTGTCGAGTGCAGAAATTGGGCAAATGTTATTTATTTTTAATTGCAAGGTAGTGCTTTGAATTGCACCTGTGAGAATTTTTTTTTGTACCTCTAGTTGTCCTGCCTTCCCCCCCCCATCCCAGTTTACCAACCCAGTGTGAAGTAAGGTTAGTAAGAACTGGGTTGGATTCCTGGCTCGGGGGTATCTTTGACTGTGGCGTTTGCTTATTTTCCCCGTGTCCATGTGGGTTTTTTGCTGGGTATTCCGGTTTCCTCCCACAGTACAAAGGAATGCTACCCGAGGTTTATTGTCCTCAATAAATTGCTCCCGGTGCCCTTAAATGGTATAACTTTCTTACCCCTCCTTGCTGGACAACTGTTAAAAGTGCTACATAGCTCAGCGGTTCCTTCCAGATTAAATAAATGACGTACTGTAATCAGTCGGTTGATTGCGAATGGCTGTAATCAGTGTTATGGTGTTGTAATAGTGAATTAACCTTGATCCCCGCCAGCCATTAGAGGCATCTACAATCACAATTATGCCAAAATTAACTGAACCCCATGGATCAAGACAATTTAAGTGTGAGAGAAGAGTTGTTAAACCCCTGCAAAAATATGTTGATGTTTTATTAATGACAATGCATTTGATTGTAATGCTGTAGGTTTTCCCGGCTCGATGCATGATGATTGCTTCGAAAAGCTGCTCTCTCGAGACAGCCGCGTTGATGGCCTCCCTCTCTGCCCATCGCGACGTTTCGTCCTTTCCCTTACTGAGATCTGAATAGGACCTTTAACAACCTTGAGCAGGCTGCACCTTTACACACTATCCCAGCTGCCTGACCATGTTGGAAGTTTTGTTGTCAATGATGCAATCAGTATAACGTGTGCTTCGAGTCTAAAGAGTGGCAGAATAGACTGAGCCCCATGAGCTAATTCATAACAATGCATCGCCTTCCCTCAATCGACTGCTGGATTAAGGCCTTTCAGATTCAGCATCAGTCATGTGTGTTGTTTGACCGTACTTGGCCACGCTGGAGAGTTTTTTTTGTGAAGGGTGGCAGCCGAGGTGGGGGGGGGGGGAGGTGTCACCAATAATGACTTGAAATTTGCTCTCCGCTGTCGGAAAAAAAAAAGAAGTGGGATATATTCCACAGATGCTCACCGTGGATTATAACCTTGTCGTGGTGTATGGGTTTCTGTGTTCCATTGAATTTCGGAGCAGTGTTCCCGGGAGTCCAGCGCTCCTGCTAGGGTCTTGGTCAACAGGTCTGAGGGCAGGTTTCAGGCAAATAACGATCCGAAGACCCTCCGACTAAAGGAGGTTGGCATCAGGAAAGGCATCCGAATGTAAAATGTTTGCTCTGGTAACTCCACCATTGTGGGGTAACCAGCGAACCCTGTGTGTCAAATTGGATACTTTGCCGTTTAAACCTGCGTCTTCTTATCCCACGAACGGTTCAATCGGAGGGAACAGCCGTGCTTTCGAGAACCTCCGCCGCCGTAAGACGCGTGGTGACGTCTCCCCGTTTATTCCCCGGACAGTGGCTTCAGCTACGTGGACCTGGTGGAGGGGGCCCACAACGGTCGCTTCTACGCCCTGAAGCGCATCGTGTGCCACGACAAGGACGACCACAAGGGGGCGCTGCGGGAGGTGGAGATGCACCGCGCCTTCCGCCACCCAAACGTCCTCCCGCTGGAGGGCAGCCGCGTGGTGGACCGGGGCCCCAAGTGTGAGGTCTGGCTGCTGCTGCCCTACTACCAGGTGACGGCGATGTCGTCGGCTGCGTTCGAAGCCGCGGTTCGGTGGGGTAGCGGTGGGAAGCGCTGACGCCTGACGGCGAGAAGCCCCCCCGGGTTCGATTACCGGCTCCGGGGTCTGTGCGGAGTTTGTGTGTTCTTCCCCATGTCTGCGTGGGTTTTCACCGGGTACTCCGCTTTGCTCCCATTGGCCTACCAGCTACTATTTGCCTTTCAGTTGAACTGTCCTGATGTTGTTGTTGACATGCCGTTTTGTCCACAGCTCAGATTTGTAAAAAAAAACAACCCAGGAAAACGTTATTGTTGCTGATTTTCCGTTCTTATGGCGTTGTTGGCATGCCGTTCTCTCGGCTGCTCTCTGCAGCGCTTTGTGGCCCTCGGGTGAAAAGCGCTCTATATATGCAATTATTAATGTCATTATTAGATAAATTCCCCTCGGTGCCCTATAATGCATCGGCATCCCATTTCGAGTGTAACCCAAGATATCTACTAACTTGCTTACCCCTCCCCGCTGGGCAACTGTTAAAAACAACTACATCGCTCAATGGTTCTTTCCAGCTCGAATAACAACTGACAGTGTGGGGAGGGGGGGGCTTTTGCTATCAATGTGTGTGATAAAGAGAGATTCGCTCCGAAGAGCCGCTTTTGTCGGGACAGCGGCGTCGAGCGCTCCTCACGGCTATTCCCAAAGAGCACACAAATTGAGCCGTGACAAACCAACATCATGACACGAAAGCAAGTATTTTCAGTGTTCGGTCACGTGTAAACGTGTATTAAACCCACCTCACCCCCCCCCATGCAGCTGATGAGTCACGTTTTTGTCACGTGACCAGGAGCTGTCAGTTCACTACTGTTCTTCAACACACCGGTGTGTTCGAAAGCAAAATTGTAAATTTATGTTTGTGTTGGATGGAGGTTAGTTCACAACACTTTCATGTGACCTAGCCCCGAAAACACTTCATTATGTATCGCGGAGTGAGTTCAAATGTATATGTATATTAGTCATAAACTCGCACTAAAAACCAGTTTCCATCAATGTATGGAAGCAGAGTTCCATTTGGCCTAAACCCATGAAGACTTTTTCTTTTTGATCCATTAGCCTGTTGGAATTCCAGAGCGTTTATTCAGCAACATTTGTTTAAGCGCGTAAACTTGGGACCGGTTTCGACTGTGTTGCATCAGCAAACTCGAGTTTGTTAAATGCATGCTGACCCTACACAGCATTGAGAGGCCTTCATCCAGCAGTGGATTCACAAAAGGGCTCCATAAAATCCATTGTTTGGGTTAGGTCCCGTTAAAAAATTGTGTCGTAAACCCTCCAGCACCCGACACAGCCAATCAGTGAGGTTTTGTCACAAACTGAACGTGCCACTGCTTGACTATCTCAGCACAGCGGGTGCAAATGCTGTGACCAACATCATCATACACAGACACATGTCCAATAAATAATTACAAAATGAATGATTACAAAATAAATACAATGGGACTCTGTGGTCCTGATCTCTGTCGGGATCTCATTCCACCGTGATGGCGCCAGGGTAGTGAAGCAGCGAGCCTTGGAACCCGTAGAGAGGTGGTGTCGTGCGACCACTCGCCCACTCGTCCAGAATTTGCCGAGCGGAGAGAGCGAGAGGATGCGTCGGGGGGAGATGGTGGACGGAGAATGTGTTGGCGCTTTGTCCTGCAGAGAGGCACGCTCTGGGACGAGCTGGAGAAACTCCGCAACAAGAGCAGCTTCATGACCGAGGGCAGGATCGTCGACATCTTCGGGGGCATCTGCAGAGGGCTCAAGGAGATTCACGACAAGGGCTTCGCGCACAGGTCTGCGGGCTTCTCGGCGTTGACGTCGTCAGCGAGGGTCAACCCAGCAGTAGAATGGATTGTGGCCACGTCCAGTCCGGCGAAGCGATAAGTTTCACTCTCGTTCAGCGTCGGGAGGGAAGTGAATCTATCGCACAGCAACTGAAGTAACTTGCCGGCTAACTCATCTGAAAATAGACTTGGAATTTGCCACTCATTCCAGCTTGATTTCTCTCCCAGATGAACAAAAGAAACTAAGACAAACGTTTTTGCTGTTCTTATCTCGTTGTTGCTGTGCCGTTCTCTCCACGGCTGTGTGCAGCGCTTTGTGACCCTTGGGTGATGAGCGCCGTAGGAATGCAATTATTATTATTAATATTTGTATTATCTCATCTCATTGTCTGAAACCACTTAGTCCTATACAGGGTCACGGTGAAGCCGGAGCCTATCCCGGCAGACACAGGGCGCAAGGCAAGGATATACCGACGATGGGACGTCAGTCTATTGCCGGGCACTGCGGGGCAATTTAGCCTGCGAGCCGATTAACCTATGTAGCAGCATGCTTTTTGGACTATGGGAGGAAACCAGAGTGCCCGGCGAAAACCCACGCGGACACGGGGAGAGCATGCGAACTCCACACAGAAAGGCACCCGAGCCGAGAGATTCGAACCCGGGTCCTTCTTGCGGTGAGGCAACAGTGCTAACCACTGGGCCACCGCGCCGCCCTATTTGTATTATTAACACTGATAATTTTGTGTTTTCAAATTATCGCTGAAGGTCAGATCATATTTTGCATGTTATTCTGCAACGATGTGAATATAAAAAAAAAACTCAGAATGTTATTGTTGCCGATTTTCCGTTCTAACGTCGTCGTTGTTGACACGCCGTTCTATCCGCAGCGCTGTGCAGCGCTTTGTGACCCTCGGGTGCAAAGCACGCCTTCGATGCAATTACTATTATTATTATTGAAACAAACCCAAGCCTCAGCGCGCGCTGGAGACTGGAGCAGTTATGGTGACGCGCACATCTGTGGCTCTTGCAGAGACTTGAAGCCGACGAACGTCCTTCTGTCGGACAAGGATGTTCCTGTCCTTATGGACCTCGGCTCCATGGAGAAGGCTCGCATTGAGGTCAGGAACTCGAAGGAGGCCATGGCGTTGCAGGTAACGTAAACCCATGTTGTCGGTCATCACTGTGCATTTCAACGCAAAGGTTCAACTGGGGCAGCGTTGTTAAAGTACGGGTTGCGACCCAGTACTGCGTCGCCAGAGATCAAGCCCTGGGTCGCATTGCTGGTTCACATGTAGATGTACTTTGATTTACTGTAATGAAAGCCCTCGTGAAAAGACTACGTTGGCTTGCGGACACGGACGTATAGTGGTGTGATGAACCGCAGAGAGGCAGGACAGGGAGACGGCAGCCACACAGTAGGCCAGCGCCAACATTTGCCAGACATTGCGCCCTCTAATAGATTAAGGTATCATTGGCCAAGTAGTCATGGGGATGCTACGACTATGAACGATGTAAGGTTCATTTATCTACTCGGGGGAGAGCACAAGATCGGCTCAGGACACTGGCGGAACTGTATCTCTTTACACTGGGAAAGCTTGGGAATCCCGCAGGAGGAGCTGGAGTCGGTCTCTAAGGCCGGGGAGAGGGCTCGTCTTCCCTACTCAGCATACTGCAGCCGTGAACCCTTGACAGGAAAAGCGGCGATTTGAAAATATATCGATGGAAATCGTTTCTCTTCATCCAGCTCCCTTTCAGGTTGTGTAGCTTGTGTTTCTTTTATACGCGAAATATGTGCACAGTAATGATATAATTAACGTTTTACGTTCATGCTTATATCGCCGGCAGACTTGCTTGTTTTCCAGCATCGCAGGAGCGATGGCAGCATTAACAGACAAAGTACAGCAATGTATTTAATAGTTTATTTTGTATGTAACCGACAATGCGTATGCTGGAGATTGTAAAGTGCGCAGTGATTTGTAACCCTGAAGCAGGCTTCTGTCGAGCGAAGTGCATTTGAACGAAATTGTAAGGAGTCTTTATTCACGATGCAAGTGCAGCGACGCGCCAAAACGAGACCGTATAATGGTGAAAGACAGTTGCGCAGTTACGGGAAGCTGATAGCAGGATGAATTGTGAAATTGTAGTCATTGAAGCTCTGTCACTCGGGGGGGTGGGGGGGGATGGCCGCACAGATTCCAGTTGACGAGTGACTCACACGAGGAGTGCTGTCCAGAGATGTACCGCATCTAGATTACACATTATTTAAGTCCATGTAATGTCATTACCTCGAATTAAAGGCATTACTTTTGTATTTTTTTTTATTGGCAGCCAAATTACGCAGCATTGAGTAATGAGTAATTGGCATCTAAATTACACCAGGCACGTATAATTGCTAATTTGTGTCCGTTACGTCATACTACTATACGTTTAAAAAATATATTTCCCCCGTCTATGCCGACTGCGATTTGTCTTTGCATCCCTCGCCGTCTGGGTGCACAAGTGTGCGTGGCGCGTACGTGGCGCGTGCGTGGCGTGCGGTGTATGTGTGACGCGTGTGTGGCGCGTGCATGACGTGGGGCATGTGGTCTTTGCGTGCCTTTTGTGCGGCGCGCGCACGCCGTGTGCAGGATCGGGCCGCCGAGCGCTGCACCATCTCCTATCGTGCCCCAGAGCTGTTCACCGTTCCAAGCCACTGCGTTATCGACGCGCGGACAGACATCTGGGTGCGTACCGTGCGCGCGCGCGCGCCGACGCCCTCTGACCCTCGCATCACCCACACCGAGGACCCGGTCAAGCAGACTGACTCCTCCGCCTCTTAAACCACATCGCGTTCAACTGCTGATGGGCACAAAAGATTGTCCAGGGGCCTGCGGGGTAAGCTGCTCGACAGCGGAGGGCAGTTCTGCAAAATCCGTCGGGTGTGCCGCACGTTTGCACTCCCACATCTGCGCTCACCGCCTGCACTAAGCCTCGTGGGCTAGCGCGGTATGAAGTATGGACCTTCACGACACGCACGGGTCGTGAGACATCGTCCAGCAGGGAGTTGACGGCAGCATACGCGGCGTGTCGCGCATCTCGTTCCGTGCCGCGCCTGTCCCCGCGCGTTTGTTTTCACCGAAGACGCCGTGCTGTGCGCCTGCCCCCCCGCGCGTTTGTTTTCACCGCAGTCCCTAGGCTGCGTGCTGTTCGCCATGATGTTCCTGGAGGGCCCGTTCGACGGCGTGTTCCAGCGCGGCGACAGCGTCGCGCTCGCTGTCCAGAGCAGCGTCAGCATCCCGGCCAGCAGCAGGTGACGGTGCCAGCAGCGCGCTTAGCCCCGTACTGAGCAGCGGAATGGTGGCGCTTGCTCCGTGTGGCTCTCAACAATGTTGATGCCACCATCTGGTGGACGATGCCCCAGTAACAACTGTTGATCTCCTCGGCATCAGTAAGGCCATCCGGCCATTCAGTTCTGCTCAATACCCCCACGACTGGGGAAGCAGGTCAACTCGGGTCAACCTGGACACAGCCGCTTAAGCAAGCAACACCGACAACATATCTTGTTAGTAAAACTGGGCTTAATGCGGCCTTTGGCCGCCTACGCCATATCTACGGCGACCACTAGATGGCGATATACGCTATAGAGGGGGCTGATTGTGACGCTTCAGAGGCTGAAAATCAATTACAGGCTAGAATATTCGGGGTGACCTGACACACACCTAGCCCTCTTATATAGATATGTCATTGAACACGATGCTTCAAGTCATTAATTATTAATGATGTTTAAAAGGTACAAGTGTACCTCAACGCCCTGTGTTTCCGGGATAGGCTCCGGCTCACCGTGACCCCATATAGGATTAAGCGGTTTCAGATAATGAGATGAGATGAGAAGTGTACCCCAAAGTTAAATCAAACTTTGTTCTACTCTGTGTGGCAGGAACGCTTGTAATCATTTACTCCCCCACGCAAAAAAATGATTTATAGACGGCAAGTGTCTTGCTTCTGCATGAAATCACCGTGCTCTGTATAAGGAAGACAGCCTTGTGTAACCCCTCATTTATTCAGCATTGATCGTGCTGTGTTAGGCAGTTGTAGGACGAATGGTCAGGCAATGCCAAACTGCCCGCGCAGATAAGGTAAGGATTTGGCCGTATGAAGCCTTTGACGCACCTAGACACCGGTAGCATTGGTGGCTGTAGAATCATGAGTGTGTATGGGTGGTACTGTGGGTATAGATGGTACTGTGGGTGTAGATGCTATTGAGGGTTTGGATGGTACTGTAGGTATAGATTCTGCTGTGTGTATGGGTGGTACTGTGAGTATAGATTCTGCTGTGTGTATGGGTGGTACTGTGAGTATAGATTCTGCTGTGTGTATGGGTGGTACTGTGAGTATCGATGGTACCGTGGGTATAGATGCTGCTGAGGGTATGGATGGCACTGGGTCTAGATGCTACTGAGGGTATGAATGGTACTGTGGGTATAGATGCTACTGTGGGTATAGTTGACACATCTGTTGTTGACACGCCGTTCTCTCCACAGCTCTGTGCAGCGCTTTGTGATCCTCGGGTGAAACGCACTCTGGAAGTGCAATTATTATTATCATTATACGTATGCCACTGCCGATGGTATATTTAGTAAACGTACATTCCGCATAGCGCCCCATCCATCTCCTGAAGTCCGCCAGCGAGCAGAGTCAACGTGCGCGGGGCAGCGACACGGGGCAGCGTTCGTATTTTATTACACGAGGACGTTTGACGCCGACCCCGCCGGTTATTGTTGGTGACCGGAACGGGATCCTCAGGCCCGCGCGTTAGGTGCTTGGAAAGTCACGCAGCGTGCCGCGGGTTTGCGTGGTCGTTCCGGCTAATGGTCCTATCGCCGTTACGTTCAGCCTGACTTTAATTACATTTCATATAATCGTCTGCGAGAACGTAACGGG
>JAZEWT010000023.1:5570266-5582785 GCA_036362905.1 Mordacia mordax | reverse complement strand
GGTTAATCGACCTTGCTGACTGAATTGACCCCGGTGACCCTGTGATGGAACGCGTCCCATCCTGGGTGTAGCCATACCCACCCCCTCCCCGCCAGCTACCCTGCACTGGATTAAGCCGGTACTGATAATGAACGAACGCAAACTGTGGACCTGGTAACCTGAGTTTGATGACCGGTCACGGTAAACGTCAGTGGCAGGTTATATCACTCTTCCCTCTCTGCCCCCGACTCCCCTTCCTCCCATTGACGATCCCACACTGACCATCAGGGTGACGTATGCATCGTGCATGTATCGGTAATTCCCAGTTAAAATAAATGTTGCACAAATCGGATGGAATTTAATAATAATTGCATTTATGGAGCGCCCATCACCCGAGGGTCACAAAGCGCTGCACAGAGCTGCGGAGAGAACGGCCACGTCAACCACGACGACATTAGAACGGAAAATTAGCAACAATCATGTTTTTTGTTTGTTTTCTTTTTACAAATCCGAGCTGTGGAGAGAACGGCATGTCAACAACAACATCAGGACAGTTCAACTGAAAGTCAAATAGTAACAATAAATTCTAGGACACAAAGTAAGTGGGGAAAAAAAACAAATCTTCAACAAACAAGGAAGGAATAAATGTTCCCGAGCAGGCGCGGGTCGGCAGAAAGCCATCATTCTGGCACGTCAACATTGAGCCGCATCAACAGTCCGAGCCAGAGGGCTTCAAAGCCTTACGGAACAAGTGAATCTTGAGACGATAGGTGATATGAACGGACAACCAACATAGAAAACACCAATAACACCGGCAGTACAAGACAAGTGTGTAAAGATGATCGTGGATTCAGATGAAAGTCCACAAACCTCTCAAAGCCCATCAGTTTAACCAATATCTGCCAGGTCTGTCCTAAATCTGCGATTACAGTCAAACGGATACAATTGTCAACTTGTGATAATCATAGTAATAATTGCACTTCGATAGCGCTTTTCACCCGAGGGTCACAAAGCGCGGCGCAGAGCTGTGGAGAGAAGGGCACGTCAGCAACAACAACGACATATGAACGGCAAATCAACAATAACGTTTTTTAAAAATCATACTTAAATAGTACATGTGCGGTGATTCTGTAAGTCGCTATGGATAAGGGCGACTGCCAGATAATTAACAAAAACAACATTAGCCGTTCTCTCCACAGCTCTGTGCAGCGCTTTGTGACCCTCGGGTGAAAAGCGCTTATAGAGATGCAATTATTATAATTATTATCGAGCCGTGACGATACCTCCTTCACCGGTGCAGTCGCGTGTTCATCTCATCGTGATTGAGTTTCTACAGGAGAGCGCTCGAGAGAGCACGCGTGCTGTCGTTTGTAAGGAGAGCGACGCGGGGCTATCAGAGCAGGCTGTTCCGCCGAGACGGAGAGAGGAGATGACATTAAAAATTCGAACGACGAAGGGGAATGACGGAAAAAGAAGGGTCGGAACAAACGATCGTGTGAACGTTTCGGTTCAGTGTCAGGAGCCGCTGAATCCTATACAGGGTTCGCGAGGAGGGGGAGGGGCAGGGTTTATGCCGGCAGAGGGCATAATGCGGAGGTATACCCAGGATGTGACGCTTGTACGTCGCGGGACACAGTTTTTTTTTTTGGGCCAATGAACATAGGCAGCAGCGTGTCTTTGGACGGTGGGAGGAAAGCGGAGTACCCGACGAAAACGAACACGGAGAGAGAGAGAGAGACGACACGCAAAGTCTGCAGAGAAAGGCACCCGAGCCTGGAACCGAACTCGGAATAACCTTGCTCTGAGACAGCAGCGCCACTCGCTGCGCCACCGCGCCGTCCGTGTGAATGTCTCATCTCATCTCATTGTCTGAAACCACTTAGTCCTATACAGGGTCACGGTGAAGCCGGAGCCTATCCCGGCAGACACAGGGCGCAAGGCAAGGATATACCGACGATGGGACGCCAGTCCATCGCCGGGCACTGCGGGGCAATTTAGCCTGCGAGCCAATTAACCTATGCAGGAGCATGCTTTTTGGACTGTGGGAGGAAACCGGAGTGCCCGGCGAAAACCCACGCGGACACGGGGAGAGCATGCAAACTCCACACAGAAAGGCACCGGAGCCGAGAGATTCGAACCCGGGACCTTCTTGCTATGAGGCGTCAGCGCTAACCACTGGGCCACCGCTCCGTCCGTGTGAATGTTCAATGTGAATCTTATTTCGTCGACTGGACCGCAGAAAATCCACCGCGACGGGACAGTATAGATGCAGCTGACAGTGCAAGCGATAGTACAGGAGACCGCGCGTACCAGACGGGGTTGGTGAGACGGCACGGATAAATATCGGGACGAGAGAAAGTGGTGGATGGGACACACTGCGATTGAAACGCGGCAGATGACAATGAGATGGGACATGCAGTACAGCTGAGATGAGCATACAAATGAGACGGGCAGTGCGGGACAGTACGCGTGGGGCACGTGACGTCAGCGACGTGCACGGCTCAGGTCGCAAATAATTTGAATAATTTGATTGATGAGCTAAAATTGTGACCTCCCCCTCTCCCCCCCCAAAAAAAAATCGAGTTAAATTCGAGGATTGTAAAGTGGGGTCCAATGGGGAGACGGGTATATTTCGCACGTGTACAGGATTGCAATTACGTTGTCACGAAACACACAACTGTCTGGGGATGCACACACTGTGGTGAAGAGAAAAAAAATAGAATTATTCTGCTCCCGCTAGTTTTAACCGTCGTGCAGGCGACGCAAACGTGAAAGCACGGAAATGTTTTTTTATTATTGTTATTGTTCGCCGATCAGTAAAAAAAAACGCCAGTTCTGTATTTACGAACTTCGGTTTAATGTTTCCGGGATAGGCTCCGGCTTCACCGTGACCCTATATAGGATTAAGCGGTTTCAGATAATGAGATGAGATGAGAGGTTTAATTATCTTTTTAGCGTTTTTTTATACTTTTGAAGTGTCATCTCATCTCATCGCATTGTCAGAAACCGCTTAGTTCTGTACAGTGAACCAGAGCCTAGCCCGGCAGACACAGGGCGCAAGGTAGGGATATACCCACGATAAGATGCCAGTCCATCACCGGGCATTGCGGGCAATTCAGTCTCCAAGTCAATTAACCTTCGCAGCAGCATTCGTTAATTGGCCCGGCGAAACCCCACGCGGACACGGGGAGAACATGCAAACTGCACACAGAAAGGCACTCGAGCCGAGATTCGAACCCGGGGCCCTCTTGCTGTGAGGAGGTGACAGCGCTGCCCACTGGGCCACCGTGCCGCCCACTTTTGAAATGTTTTATTTTCAAAACTTCACGCGCAGGAAAAGCTGTGTTGTCCGAGGTTTCTTTGCGCGCGCCGGGAAGGCGTCGTTCCTGCGGGAGCTCTCGGCGCGCAGATCGAAACGTCGGGAGTCGTGCATCCTCAACCCGACACAGCCAATCAGGGCCTCCTCTACCCGACACAGCCAATCAGGGCCTCCTCCACCCGACACAACCAGTCAGGGCCTCCTCAACCCGACACAGCCAGACAGGGCCTCCTCAACTTGACACAGCCAGCCAGGGCCTCCTCCACCCGACACATCCAGTCGGGCAGTTTTTATTCACGTGAACATAAAGCGGGCAATTATAATTTTTTTACCAAATTAGAGCTAATTTAGTAAAAATAGAGTACATTTTGTAAAGCATTGGCACTCCAATTCTTTATTTGGTGCGCCAATTTTTTACTGAATGGCTGTGTCGGGTGGAGGAGGGTTAACGACACATTTTTCTAGGTTACCTGACCCATAAAATGGATGTTATGGATAACATTTACCACAAATGCCTTTGTATAAAAATAAGAAAAACCCCCTACTTATTAGTATTCATGGTAATCTTGACTTTATTCTCCCCGCCAAAGCCTTGTGCACCTCTAAGACGTCATTCTGTCAGTACAGATAACAGATGAGCAATGGATAAACCACAACTGACCACCGACAGCCGCACAGCACATATGTAATAGCAGTACCAAGCTAGGTATTGTGCCCCGTGCCACAGCCGTCTGCCCCCGTGACCCGACGCTATGACGGTACCACGCTCACGTCCGGCTGTAAGGTGTGAGCGTGCGCACGGCTGCTACTGCAGTCGTGACTGGGCCGGGAGCGCCCAGCTGCTGCCTGGCTTCACGACGGATGCAGTCCGCTGTGAAGCAGCTCGCCTGGTTTTATTAGGCTGCGGTCCTCGCTGATTTGCTGCTGTCACTTGGTCCACGCTCCCCCGTCGATCGTAGCTTTGTCATGCTGGAAGGGTTCGCGTGTTTTAGTAAACCCTACAGCTATGTCACCTGGGGTCTAGCGCTCCTGCTAGTTTCTCCCTTGGTAAACAGGTCTGGAGTCCAGTGCTCCTGCTAGGGTCTCCCTTGGTGAACAGGTCTGGAGCCTAGCGCTCCTGCTAGGGTCTCCCTTGGTGAACAGGTCTGGAGTCCAGTGCTCCTGCTAGGGTCTCCCTTAGTGAACAGATCTGGAGTCTAGCGCTCCTGCTAGCAGGTCTAAGGGGAATTTCCAGACAAATAACGATCCGAAGACCCTCTGACTAAGGAAATTGACGTTCGGCCGTAAAGTTCTGCTCGAACACCCCCACCGGGGGGGGGGTGACCGGTCAACCAGCGTCGTCACCCTGGAGACAGCTGGCCGTTTAAACCGGCAGCAACCAAACCACAACTCACGCTCACCGGTGTTCAGTCTCTCGTCGCTCTCCTACCACTACCGCCACGGCACCTCCGCTTGAGCATTCTCTCCGCCGGTGTCAAGGACTCCTCGTGCCACGTTGCGTCCTCTCGTCCGTACCTCTTTCAGTCACCATCCTGCCTCTTCCTCCTCTTCCCCCTCCGCTGCGTGACCTCGATGTCCCCTCCCCGTCTGCCGAGCCGTGTTGTTATAACTTTGCTTGCACTCGACAAACGCTCTGCGCCCTCGTTAGTTCTATGGCTTGCTGGGGGTGTGGGGGTAGGGGTCTCCCTCGGTGCGCAAATATCGAGGACGTGTTGTGGCGCTAGACCGGTCCGTGTAACTCTCAACGACTCCACACGCTTTGAACGAAGCGTAGCGACGAACGGGAACACTCGCTTCGAAACGGAGGACGATCCCGGCAAAATCGGGACAGGAGGCAACCACGCTGGAGCGCTGAGACTCACTCTCATCATCATCATCTCTGAAAAAAGATGCGATAGCCTCACTTCGCTCACGCTGCGCAATCGCTGCCACGCGCTGTCACGATCGCCCGTGATCTTTAGTTGATTGGCAATTTACATGATGGGACACCCGGCTCTGTGCTTGACGTCTGCGATAAAATGAAACACACACAAGCTTCGCTATGACAAGGGGTGACATCCTCTTGTGGAGAAGCAACGATACCCGCGTGTCGGGTTTTATTGTAAATGTTACGGGGGGAGGGGGGAACCACGTCGGAGATGGAACGATGGGAACGCTTGGCGTGCGGCCGTCAGCCAGATTGTGACCTCGCGGGCCCGTGAAAGAGGCTGCGGTATGGCAAGGCATTCACCATCAAGCAGTGGATAGACCTTGACGGATGATGCTGACTGCCCCTACTCCCCATGCCCGGTTTTATTTAATTTACACCAAACTGAAGAGCTGCCACAATGTGTTGGCTCCACATTGTATTTGTGCCACAAACGTTGAGCCCAACTGCATTGCCTGGGCAGGAGGGTGGCGACGCAGTAACATCTGTGCCTCACAGCAAGGAGGTCCTACCCGAGGCAGTTCGACTCCCACCGCGGGTGCCTTTCTATCTGGAATGTGTGTGTTCTCCCCCTGTTCTGCATGGGTTTCCTCGGGGGTTTTTCCTGTGTCCGCAGCTTAACTGACAGAGCATTCATTAATTGTCCGATAACATGGTAATATACAGTGCCTGGCACATGTTGGCGCCGGCTAAGTCTGTGGCTGCCTTCCCCTTGCCCGCCTCTGTGCGATGTCCTCGCACCTCTGAGTCGTTCTTCTATCTGGGAACGAAGACTCTACCGCGCGTTGTACAACTTCGCGTGCTCATGTCGGGTTTTCACAGCTCGATTCAATCGCTTTCCAGAGCTCTTCTTTCACGGCAGCTGTGCCACCCAGCTCTCCCCCCGCTCGCCTCCGCCTCGTTTCAGCACGCCTGATGATGCCTCCAAAGTTGGAGGCGAAACGTCGCAAAGGAGAGAGGGTGGAGCGCTCGACACGGCAATCCCGAGAGAACAGACTTTTCTAAAAATTAAAGCAATATCCAATTTCATTAAATTTAATTCCTCCAACCCGAGGTCATGAAATATATCTCCTCGTTCAGGCTTTGAGACCACATCAAAGGAGAACATTTAGTTCCTAATTGTGCAGTGTGGGTCTTTTAGCTGAAGCAATGAGCGAATTATTTTTTATATATATAATTTCCTTTCCTTACGCACTCCTTAATATGAATGTTGTGCACGCGCGACTTGGAATAGTGCCCTTGGCTGGGCTAAAATGAGTGCCCTTTGCAAGAGGAGCACTCAACCTCTCCTTATGCCGTATTTTAATATTCCCAGGGCATGCTGGCGTCGTGGCTCACCTCTCCAGCGAACGGTGCTCTTCCCAGGCGCCCTGCTGAGCAAAGATTTGGATGCGCGGAAAAATGAAACGGCCCAGAATTTTTTTCAACATCATTTACACGGTGCCTGTGTGGCAAATGGACTGCTGTAGGGCGAGTGGCGAAACATCGGATTGGAGAAAAAGGGAATGCTGTGTATATATATATTTTTTAAACCCCAAAAATGTGTCGTTGTTGCTGATTTTCCGTTCTAATGTCGTTGTTGTTCGCGTGGCCGTTCTCTCCGCAGCTCTGTGCAGCGCTTTGTGACCCTCGAGTGAAAAGCGCTATAGAAATGCAATTATGATTTTTTATTATTATTTACCGAAAAAGTAAACTGCGCAGAGCAATTCTCATACATCAGTACATCGGTGTATTGGTTAGCGATGAGCGCCTGGCAAAGATGTTCAGGTTCCTAGAATCGCCAGAACCGTTTTTTGGACTGTGGGAGGAAACCGGAGTGCCCGGCGACAACCCATGCGGACACGGGGAGAACATGCAAACTTCACACAGAAAGGCACCCGAGCCGAGATTCAAACCCAGGACCTTCTTGCTGTGAGGAGGCGACAGCGCTAACCACTGGGCCACCGTACCGCCCAATATGAGATCATGAGAATCAGAAATACATTGTCTGTTTTTGCCTTCTTTTCGTTTGGTTTTGAGTGATTTCTGACGTTTCGGTCCACACCCCGGAGCTGCTTTTTTGTTGTTGTTGCAAAGATCATAGCAACGCCTGTTAATTGTTCATTGCTCAAGAAAGCATCGGTGAGTCCCAAAGGCTTTTAAACGACGAAGTTCCTACGTCGTCGGGAAGTATTCGACTCAATTCCCACCAGCTTCGGATGGGAGAAGTCTGAAGCAAGGGGTTCATGCGCATCTCGAGAAGCACTTGGCTCAATTGGGTCTGGTCTCCACGGACCACGAGGTGGTGCCCGCGGTCCGCTCGTGGATCGTGACCCAGCAGATGTTCATGGCTGACCTCGAGTACCTGTGAGAAAGCTCACCAGGAAGTCGTTCGAGGAGGAATTACATAACGCTGCACAAAGATGAAGATACGCGTACATTGCCGTGCAATCATCCCTAAGATGCTTCGCGGCTCAAGATATCAACGCCGAGTAGAGTCCCAAGTGATCTCCTAGCCCGAATTCAGATTAGGCTCAACCGTGCTCGGCTTGTGAGAGATCTGCGAGATCTGACGAGATCAGCCACATGGAAAGTGATTTGATGGCCAATACTTGAGTTGCACCGTGAAAAGGACGATTATAATAAACACTCGGCCAAAAATGAGCCAGTGCCCACCCGTTAGAAACGTAGATTTTAAACAATCACGCGTAAGCTCTAACGGTTTTTTTTGAGAATCAGTATGCTTCGTCAGATACGAATGGGTGGCCAGTGGTAATTATTTTAAGAGGCAAACCGTGATTACAGGGTTGCTTGCAAAAGATATAATTGGTGGGAGTGACGGTGTGCCATTAGAGCCCTCTTTAATAATGTATTCACAGCCGTGCAAATTCCTAGGCCAATTCTGTTGTTCGGCCCAATGTCATTTAAAACTGGGTCAGAGGTCATTCCATGCCTGCTTGTCGCCATAGCAACAGGAGCATATGCTCCGTTGCTGATAGGCAGTAAGGGCACCGACATTAACACCGAAAACATTAAATTACTAAGTATGTAAAAGCAGCCTTTAATTAGTTGTGGCCTATTGCACCCGTTAGAAACATTTGAGTATTAGTGGCAGGCTAGCACCGGTGTTGTTGAACGCAGTGCCTGGGTAAACGCTCCAGTTAACGCGCGTTGTGCGTGAAAATGAGACATCACTGGCGCTGTTTCTGCACCAATGTCGCTACTTCAGCTGTTGTCTTCGCAGTGGCAATGCTACGAACTGCATCATAACACACAAAAAATTCCCAAAATTAACGTGACTGTGGCTGATAATCCATTCTCGTGTCGTCGTTGTTCACGTGCCGATCTCGCCGCAGCTCTGTGCCGCGCTTTGTGACCCTCGGGTGAAAAGCGCGCTGGAAATGCAATAATTATTATTGTAATTATAATGCTGCACAGCAAAAACATCAGGAAGGCTCCCTGACATTGTTAATGACATTGATGCACTGCGGGCTTGCTATTAATGATTGCAGAGTGTAAATATAACCGCTGAGGAGGCAACTTTCTGCTTGTAACCTACACGACACAACTGAAAGTTTTTTTTACTCAGATCGCGTGAATGTAACTGTGTCGTACCACCCCCCCCACCCAAACTCCACCCGACACGGTCAGTGTGCCCCAGTCGTAAACGCTGTGGTGACACGCAACTGGTTTTGCTGAAGTTGTCACAAATTGAGACGCTCTGTTTACACGGCAGTCTTAATAATTGACTGTGTCGGGGGTGGATGTTTGTCTGAGACACATTGACACTGATGCAATCTGAGCCAAAACACTTTATCATAGACATTGGTCGCAAAAGCCTGCGCTGTTAAGCAAAACTTAAAATTAGCTTCCCCCCCCCCCAAAGTACAACTTCTGTCTGGTGTCGAACCTTAGGTATGTGTTTTGGACTAAGCACATTTTGGATTTTAATATTTTTTTAAAGGACGATTTCAGATATTTTTCTCAGATCTTTGGATCGTCTGGTACCGACGTCACGCCTCCCTGGGCAAACAACGGTCACTCGATGTGGCACCAGACACCAACCATCTCTGGGAACGCATGGTAGTGATGTAATACGAGTGACATCATTTCCTCTAATGTCATACTTTCAAAGCAATATGGAACATTGTGTTGTTTTGTCTTCTCTCTATTGACCAACATTTCGTACATTGGCCAGATTTCCCCGATAGATCTGCAACGCAACACGCTGAACAATAACTGTACAATCATTTTACTATTTTTGGCAAAAAAATTTTAAATCGTACTTCTGCGGCATTATTTTTCTCGAAATCATCGTGGCTTTCAGCCGCAAGATGCAGATATTTATCATGACGTAGCGCATAGCTAAATAATGTTTTTCACTGTATAAGATTTCAACAGGTTTTACCGTATCTGGCGATTATGCAAGCGTTAAGATCTTAACACCTGCATAATTGCCAGGCATAATCGCCAGATACGCAATTGTTAACACCTGCGTAATCGCCAGATACGCAGGTGTTAACACCTGCATAATCGCCAGATACGGTAAAACCTGTTGTAATCTTATATATGTAGACTGGCAAAAAGTACCCACAGCGTTAATGTTTTTCACTGTTTTTTTTTTGCAAATGAAAGCTTAACGTTTGCCCACTGTTGCTGTTCTATCAGCGGTTGTATAAACTCAAGGATGGTGGAGGCAGGGGCCTTTCCTTAACCTTTTATGAGAGGAAGGTGCAGGCCATACCGCTGTGCACCGTCTATTATCGTATGCGCCTGGTTATAAGATGCTCTGGAAATTAGGTTTTTAAAGCGCAACCAAAAATATTGCCCGGTGACTATATAGTTGTACAAATATCATCCCTTAAACACACACACGGCTAGCAGTTTATAGCATGATATTTTATTTAAAATATAGGGCATTTAAAGTGTGTCTTATAATATGGTAATAGTCTTCAAGGCACCGTTCATCTGCTCCACCGTGGCACGTATTACTTTCTTCTTAAGCATAGAAATCATCTCCGCACGCCTAAGGCTTGTTGTAACAGCTTCCGAGTTTTTCAAATGACTGTAGAAAGACAATCAACAAATGTGTTTGCAAGCGATCCTTTTCCTTGCGGAAACTGGTGTAGGTGGTGTCGTCAGTTTTGTGTCATTGCTTCAAAACACTCTACTGTTAGGCGCGTTTGAAGATTCATGAAAAAAAAACCCTAACATCTCATCTCATCTCATTATCTGAAACCGCTTAATCCTATATAGGGTCACGGTGAAGCCGGAGCCTATCCCGGAAACATAGGGCGTAAGGCAGGAATACACCCGACGACGGGACGCCGGTCCATCGCCGGACCCCTAACATTATTCAGTCAATTACAAGCTGCCAAGCTAGCCCGTTAAGGGAGTCTCTGTTACGTTCGCAATTATTTGCGCAGAGGGGGGGAAAGTTGCGTACAAATGCACGCGCCATGAGGTGTGAGAAGGACTGAGACCCCCATGTAACCTTAACCGACAAGTTAAGCAAGCGCTGTTAGCGAGCACCTATTAAGGCCAACATACCACACAAGAAAGTCGGTGGCCAGCACCACGGCTTTGTCTGCTCATAGTACACAATGTACTCATTAATGACTGAGCTGACCTAGGCGAGCTTCGAGACCAGTTGAGGTTTTTGCCACTGGTGTGGGGCCGAGTGCAAGCTCACAACCACGAATCTTGACAAAAGGCGCCCGCGCTTTTGATTACCCTGGTGTGCGGAATCTCATCTCATTGTCAAAAACCGCTTCGTCCTGTACAGGGTCGCGGTGAGCCCGAGCCCATCTCGGCAGACACAGGGCGCAAGGCAGGAATATAACCACGATGGGACGCTAGTCCATCACCGGGCACTGAGGGCAATTTAGTCTGCGAGCCAATTAACCCATGCAGCAGCATGTTTTTCGGACTGTGGGAGGAAACCGGAGTGCCCGGCGAAAACCCACGCGGACACGAGGAGAGAACATGCAAACTCCACACAGAAAGGCACCCGAGCCGAGATTCGAACCCGGGACTTTCTTGCTGTGAGGCGACAGCGCTGCCCACTGGGCAACCGTGCTGGTGTGCGGAATGCCGCTCTTTATATATATATATATAACTCAAAGCATCTCTTCGTTGTGTGGGTTGATCCGCACGTTCCGATCCACGAACTGCCAGCTTCCTCACGAACTGACGTTCGCTGCAGTTTGCAATGTTCCCGTACAATATGTCAGAGAGAATTGTAGTGCAACCGGGTGAGACCTTCGCAGTACTTTGCAAGCACTTTTGCCCAACACCTATATCGATCTGGACAGCAGAAAATTGGTAAATTGTGTGTTCAGTTTCGTAACAGTCTGTTTGTGGAGTTTGTAGTTTGTCTGCAGTGTCCGGAGCTGTGCGGATGGACCCACAGCTCAGGACACTGCTGTGCGGATGGACGCACAGCTGTGCAGACAGTGACATAATGTGTACACATAATTAATGTACGTCTCCCTTGTGAGGCTTTATCATTCGTAAAACTGCGCTCATGTCAATCATTGTTGATTCCTTTCCATTGACACACCCGTCAGAGCGTTCCGTTTTGTTGAGTGGCAATGATGGTGCATTTGGACCTTCACCAAGAACTGTGCAAGCAGGTTAAGTGCATCTCTTTGCTTACTTAGCAGTGTTATTTATCAAACTATTTAACAGCCAGACACCACACACACGCGCACACACACGGACGCAGCTGTGCGTCACTGTCGTTATAGTGACAATGGTGAAATACGCGGTTACTAGAACAGATGTGTCAATCCTCAGTAAAGTCTGAAAGATAAATTAAATTGTCCGCGGAGCGTGTTAAGGGTCTGGCTATTTATTACAGGTTGATGTATGTCGATATCACAATCAAATATAGCTAAGTTTCCCGTTTATTGACCGGTATGTTCTTTTTTGCGTGACTGATGATTACTTTTCAAAGCTGTTCTTTCGGGATAGCCGTGTCGAGCGCTCCTCCTCTCTCCTTAGCGAAACAAATGCACGACACGGCTTTCCGCAAAGAACAGCTTTTGAAAGCAATCATCATGCATCGAACCATTGAAAACCAACATCAGTACTTTTTCATGACTATCAAAATAATTCAAGTCATTAACAATTGTCAAATTCTGGTCTTATGGGTGTGCCAATTAAAAAAAATTACAATTCTAAAAAAAACCTCCACCTACCATCGTGTCGAGATTATAAGACGCTCTGACAAATACGCATTTTCGAGAATGCTCTCCCCGTGTCCGCGTGGGTTTTCGCCGGGTACTCCGGTTTCCTCCCACAGTCCAAAAGC
>JAZEWT010000023.1:5540663-5559216 GCA_036362905.1 Mordacia mordax | reverse complement strand
GGGGGAGACTTAGTGCCCCAAGGCGGGGGCATTAGCAAAGGACTCACCGGAGCCTGGGAGGGAACTGGGAGAAGAGCAAGGAATGACAAATCACAGGCATGCGGGCGCCGCAGTGAACCGCTTGTGACACGGGAGCAGCGCAGACGGCAGTATGATCACAAGGCGCGTAACTTCACTCACAACGAACTCGGACTGCCCGGGGATGTCTCCAACGTGGCAGGCGAAATTCCGCGAAGGAGCTGTGACGAGCGCTCGAAGAGCAATGCTCCGTTAATGTGTCTGGGGTTTTTTTAGTTATGGGAGGAAACCGGAGAACCCGGAGGAAACCCACGCATGACATAGGGGGTGGGGTGGAGAACACACGAACTCGGCACAGAAAGGTGCCCGAGGCAGGACTCGAATGCGCGGATCTTGCCACTGCATAGAAACCCTGCTCGGTAATGGGGGGGGGGGTGCAGTGATGGCTCTGATAAATAAAAAATACAGGCAATGCAAGAGTAATGTAAGGCTGTAAAAATATATTTTCTGTTTACCTGCCTAGCATAGGGATGAATATGTAGACCGTTTTACCCATTTTGTTTCTTGAAATAATCTACTTTCCTACGTTTTTGTCGTAATGAACCACTGTCACTGACCCCCAGCGAGCTCGTAGCAGCCATTAACATAACCAGCCCGCTTGGATGAGCAAGGTTAATCCACAGGCTGGCTCCTATACCCACCGGTAATCGAGAGTTGAACTGTTAGTAATCACGACTATTATTGCCGCATAGGACGACGGCAGAACCTGAATCATTGCCCTTTGCGAAAACGCAATTTAAGGAATTAGCGGCGTCTTGAGTTCTTAATACTTGTATTAGTTCACCACATGCTAATGCAAGTACAGTACGGCAGGCGGAAAGCATGAGATAATGAGATATCTCACCCGGATGTCTATTAACACAAATGTCCCTGCTTACTGTTACGCAACCACTCTCTCCTGACAGGCAATTGCGCGTACAGTTTCGGATTATGATTTTATTAACGTGTTTTATGAAAAGCCCACTGCTTGTAAAACCAAATGCATTTTTTTTTACAAGCAAACGTTGATCTGTTATCAGGCCACAATTAAAGCCTCTCGCAAGGACACCATCCGCACAGTGGCAAAAGACTTCCTGGCTTTTATCAACAAGGGGCCTTCACCTTACCATGGTAAGGCTGCGATTCACATTCACATTGTATTTATTATAATAATAATTAATAATTATTATTGCACTTACAGAACGCTTTTCACCCGAGGGTCACAAAGCGCTTCACAGAGCTGCGGAGAGAACGGCATGTCAACAACAACGGCACCAGAATGGAAAATGAACAGCAACAACATTTTTTGGGTTTTTTTTTTTAATATGCATAGCGTCGCAGAACCACAGCGATCTGGTCACCGCGCAACCCTGTCTCCTTTGGATGTTGCGCTTGATCTTTGGCGCTGGCACGGTGGTGCAGCCTTCGAATTAAAGCGGTGACTACCGCCCCCGCCTCGCAGCACGATTCGATTCCCAGCTCGGCTGCCTTTGTGGAATTTCTCCCTGTTTCCGCGATGTTTATATTTTTTTGCCGGGTACTCCGGTTTCTTCCCTACAGTCCCATGATAATTTGCCAAGGTCAATTAGCCTGACTAAATAATTACCCCCGGTGCCCTGAGATGGACTGGCATCCCACGCTGGATATGGCCTTGCCTTACATCCTGTGTCTGCCGGTATGGGCCACAGCCTCCAATGACCCTTGACATAATTATGCAGTTTACTGATAATAAATGAATAATTATCTTCTCTGCAATCCAGTCGTGTCTTTGGAAAAGTAGATTCGTGAACACGACTGCTTTCCTACTTGTTAATGCTCTCCAGCTCCTATCCCCTAAAACTTTACATTTTATTTTTTGCACAACTTGTCCAGCGTGTATTAAAATAAGTCACACGTACGTTATCGGGGGCGGTGCCGTGCAGCTCTTCCATGCGTTTGGCGGTTTGCTGCACAATACCGGGAACTCATTAACTGGACTGGTGTCTGAATAACTGCCGATCCTGAAGAATGTCCGGCGCTTGAAACGATGCGTCGGACATCATGCCGCGGAACACTGGGTACAAACTGAAACGCATCGTCGGAGAGCTTCGGTTAATGTTTGCACAATGTGCGCCTGCGATTTAAATGGTAAAATTAAATATTAAGACTGCATTGCGAGAAGAGATTTTGAGCAAACGAGGTTCAGTTGAAAACATTGTCTGTCTTCGAAGTACCTTAGTGATGTGAATAGAGAGTAAGAGGCTAAGTTTGATTCCACCTGAGACAGGGCTTCTCAACTTTTTGCACCTCGAGGCCCACTTGGATCCTGTCTCCACGGACGACTGTGGCGTTGTGACCCACTGATGGATCGCAACACACCGCTGAATAATTCATTCATATTAATACCCGCTTAATCCTGTACACGGCCGCTTAATCATAGCGATCCTAAAAAATCAAGTCGCACATATGTCTTTGTGTTTAATATCATTACTAGCACGGAATACATACCAGAAAGAAAAACAATGCACACGCCTGGATTTTTAATGCTTTCCCACGTCCTTCTGTCCTCTGATGTAATTAATCGGCAATAATGCCATGATCTAGGTTGCACAACGATTTAATGTGACTTGGTGCTTGAAGATAAAGTCATAATATCTGTGTGGGAGGAGAGGCATGCACATGATGTCAGATCCTTGTTTGTTTACCACTGAATTGCACTGGTTTTCTGATAAGTGCATTACACACATTCGTACTCAAATGTTACTTATTTGGGGTCATCTTCATAGGCGTTATGACACCCATGTTATAGGCAGAAGTACAGAGCTTTCACCCTTGGAAAACGTTAACAATAGATGGATAATAATGAACAACAACATAACCTTTCTGGCAAATTAATCAGATCTTGCAATTGGTACTTTTTCACAATTTTAGAAACTTGTTTTGCGGCATCACATTTGTCGTGAGTCTTATAGTTCTCACGTAAAAAAATTGCGGAGATATTTTAAAGAGCACTTAACCTTTGGAAAGTCACTTTTGTCAGTTTCGTTATTACGTTGCGAAATTTGCCCACAGGAAATGTCACTGTGGGCAAAATAAGTTGATAAACAGGTCAAAAATAATAGTGACTTTGCAATGCACTTCAGTGGATCCAGTTGGTGTCACGTACATGATGTGTTGCGGGGGGGGGGCGGTTCTTCCAGTGGTGGAGGAGTGCAAGGTTCAGCTGAAGCTGGCAGGATTTCAGGAGCTGAAGGAGACTGAGCGGTGGGACATCGTGCCAGCCAACAAGGTGCCCCCTTTACCTGATTATCAGCTCTCCCATGCCTGCATCCCCTTCCCCAGCTCAATTTAGACTTCACCATTGTGCAGTGCCATCTTAATGCATGGACACGCTGGGCAGTTGCCCGGTGGCCCCACGAGGATAGGTGGCTCCGTGCTAATCTATGTATTTTGTAACTTGCTGTCAATAAATAAATACTATATGCAGCCAGTGTCAACTGACGAGTTGCCCAGGGGCCTATAATGTTCTTTAAGATGGCCCTGCCATTGCCAGTGGCTCAGTTATCGCTGTATTGTCATAGCACTAGACTTGCGACCCGGAGTTCACCGGTTCATACTCCCAGCACAGCGGTCAGAACAAGGGGGTCGAACATACGGCCCGTGGGGCAGGTCCGGCCCAGCAGTTAACTTTTTCCAGCCCGGCAATTAACTTTTACCAGCCCGTAAACAATAATTAACAATTCGTTTGAATTTTGGCCTATATGAAATACACTTGTATTTTGACATAGGCCTATCTCTATAGTCGACTGTAGCTGTTCTGTGTGCCTGGAAGGGGAGCATAGATGCGGAGAGAAAACGTGGCTGGTGACCATTGCCTGGCTATTTTAGCTGGAACTGAGCCTCGTGAGAAACAAGTTGTGCCCCTCTGGGTTAGAACAACGTGGCAAGTGGGGTGGCAAGATGGTGCAGTGATAACATCTGCACCTCACAGGAAGTCCTGCCCAAGGTTGTTTGATTCCCACCTCGGGCACCTTTTTGTGTGGAGTTTGTGTGTTCTGCCATTGTTCCGTGTGCGTTTCTTCCCTGTTCTTTTGTTTCCTTACACAAATTAAAAAAACACTAATTATTTAATTTACCATAACTTCATAGTATATAGGATGCAATGCCTGGCAAATGTTGGCACTGGCTAACAGCATGACTGCCTCCTCCCCCTTCCTGTCTCTCTGCGGTTTCATCGTGCCCTTGAGTCGTCATCTCTTCGAATTAATACCTTCGAAAGTCAATGATTATATTCCATGCTTTGTAACTTGTATTTATTATTACCATTCCCTGGCGCTGCCAACGCAGAACCATAAATGTGTGCGCAGTCATTCACAAGCGCTTGCTCCCACCTGAGTAATGCTGATCATAACTTGCACCACTTCATCCATTTGTCTACTCCAAGCACGAGGGACTGAATATAAAAAACATCTTCTGCTCATTTACAAGTTCTCTACGGTGTGATCACCATGGGAAAATATCGGTTGTTGGAGCTGTGCAAGTGTCAAATGAATGATATAAACATGTGGACTATGATGAAATGAACTGGAATGTGCCCGACTTTTATATCTGGGAAGCCTGGCCTGGTTGAGCCTGGATAATGCTTCAATGGGAGACTAATAACTACTGAGCTGTTGAGAATTGCTTTTTGGGGGGTAGCTGAGTTGAGCGTTCCTCATCTTTCCTTCACGACGTTTCCCCTGCCACATTGGAGACCTCAAAGAGTTTGGTGACTCGGATGTGCAGAGTGAAACGTCACGGAGAAACGAGCAGAAACCGTTGACACGGGTTTTCTTCAAGAGCAATTCTTCTACATCTCAGATTTGTAACCAAACAAAAACGTTATTGTAGTTGATTTGCCGTTCATATGTCCTTGTTGTTGTTGACGTGCCGTTCTCTCCACAGCTCTGTGCAGTGTTTTGTGACCCTCGGGTGAAAAGCGCTCTACAAGTGCAATTATTATTATTGTCATCACCTCCTTCACGCTTTGCCGGCATAGAAGAGTAGGCCAAATTACCTGCTGGAGGGGATCTCTGTAGTTCCCCACAGTGGGTGGCCCTTCCACCAGCAGCAGTTTGAGTCGGCAATTGCAGGGCTGCATTGTTCCCTTTCAACGGCATGAGATCGCCCGGGTGTCCTAGTTTGCCTGTTCCACAGGCAGCCTCAAGATTGATTCTCTCCAATGTGGGAATATTAATGAACTTAAAAAAAAAAGCCCCACACATAAAGAACGCTTGCACGGAGCAAATGACCTCAGAAAACGTTGCCACGACACGAAATCTCCATTTTTGCTTGGCAATTTGGGTATTACTCACGGCCTGCTGGCTACTGTGGTGACCGGAGGATTATGCGTGCGTCGGCGCAGTCCGTTGAGTTTCACTCGGATTGCTGCCGGTTCAGTGAACGTGCGTAATGCTCTTTTGGGAAGGATTTTATTATTCTGAACCGGAGGAAAGGCTCCGAGATCCGCTTCCTTCAGTGTTTACATCGCCATCGCATATTTTTTTCCTTTCTCATCCTTAAAAAAGAAAAATTGCTTTTTTTTTTTGCGCCGTGCTGTGATTCATTATGCAACATGTTACGCAGGGCACGCTTTTTGGGGCAATTTACTAAGCGTGCGCTGCAATGTACTGGCGTCACATCCTGAGTATTCCCCCACCTTGCGCCCTCTGTCGGCAGGGATAGGTTCCGCCCCCCGCGACCCTGTACGGGCTTAAGCGGGTATTGATAATGAATGAATGAAGACGTTACACAGATGTTGTAATGATTTCTGGCATCCTTATGGTTCAAAGGTCGTGGTTCATTTACCAGTAGCCGCGAGTGGCTTTAGGGTCGCATGAACTCATTGATTACAAGGTTTGAAATTTAAAAGGTTGCAATCTGTATTGATGGCCTTTGTTATGGTTCGACCTATGAAAATTGCTCCGAAGAGCTGTTGTTTCAGGACAGTCGTGCCGAGCGTTTCTCCTCCTTTTTTTCGCCTCCAATGTTAGAGGCAGACGCCTGACAATGCCTCCGCCGTGGGGGGCGAAACGTCGCAAAGTAGAGAAGAGGAACACTCGACACGGCTGTCCTGAAAGAATGGTTCTTAAGAGAAATTCTCACTAATGCATTCTTAGACACACGGTTGTGTGTATGCTTTGTGATGGTAAGAATTGATTTTAATTACTAGCGTTACTTGAGTTTGAATGCATTTGAGTAATTATCACGAGTTATGGCTGTGGCTTGGATTACGAATCCATCATTATTCCTCTAATTTTGACTGTCGTAATATTTGATAATTTATGGCCGATTTATTCACTTCATTTCTCCGAGCTTATCTCGAGCATGCCATTAGCATATAATTCGCCTACATTCTTTACAGAAATTAATGCATCTAGAGCCTTAAGAATAACACACGAAGATAATTTTGCTGAGTGTAGGTAATAAATCTCACAGACCAGGATCTTTCCCATTCGCACGAGGGACCCAGATCCCAAAATGTACTAAAGCAAAACGAACAAAATACAGTGACAAAGCCATGGAAATTATTTTAATAACAACTGTCAAGTGCAGTTGAAGTCATCATAAACCTCGACTTGAAATAAAATTTGTAATGGAATGGTATCAAGGGATATTCTATGTTAATGTGGTAACCGATGCATCTCTACACCCCTGATCTTTCCACACTCAGCGTTTGTAAAACCTGCCGGAACCTCGTTCTCTGCGGTTCGAGTGGAGTGTGTGTGTGTGTGCTTTATGTGTTTGTTTTGCAGTACTTTGTGACGAGAAACTACTCAACGATCATCGCGTTTGCTGTCGGCGGGCAGTACAAGGCCGGGAATGGCTTCAGCATCATCGGGGCCCACACGGACAGCCCCTGTCTCAGGGTCAGATCTCGTTGCCTTTCACTCGCTCGTGCCAACGGGATCGTCTCGTCATTGTGTCTCGGTCGTCCGCTCTCGCTCCGACAACAATAATTAATGATTGCTCTTACGGAGCGCTTTTCACCCCGAGAGTCGCAATGCGCTGAACAACGGCCACCTCTGAGCTCCGTCGGTCGGCCGGTTTTTATTTCAGCCGGAAAGTCCGGTTGTTGAGCTGTGTAGTTCTTCGTAACAATTTGCCAGAGGGGACGGGTAAGCAAATTACAACATCTCAGGGCACCGGGGGCATGTAGTCGGCAGCATAATTAACTTTGTCAGCACGTCTTTGGACTGTGGAAGGAAACCAAAGAACATGGCGAAAACCCACGCTGACACAGAGAGAACTGGAAACTCCACACAGAGAGAACATGGAAACTCCACACAGAGAGAACATGTAAACTCCATACAGAAAGGCACAGAGAGAACATGTAAACTCCACACAGAGAGAACATGTAAACTCCACACAGAAAGGCACCAGAGTCGGGAATTGAACGCAGAATTTCTTCCTGCGAGGCGGTAGTGCTACTTGCCACGCCATCGTGCCACCTGAGTCTCTCACTTGGGTGTTAATAAGGTCTGGAGAGAGAAGGTTATTTAAGACCTGTGTGGTAGCAGTTTCTGCTTGTTGGAAATCAGCTTGATGATTGCTTCCAAAAGCTGCTGTCTCGGGACAGCCGCGTCGATCGCTCCCTCTCTCCGCCTCGTGACGTTTCGCCTCGCACGCTCGAGGCATCCTCAGGCGCAGACACGCAGAAAGGAAATCAGATTGCTCTCGGCCGTGGAGTCAGGCTGTGGAGGGGAGAGGAGTTTGAAGAGAATAATTATTATCGGCAGCTCAACACGCCGCGCAGCTTGATTTACTCTCTGAGAGCGAGGAGAACAAATCGGTTGAGTGAGGAAGCGCAGAGAGCTGGGGGAGGGGATAGGCAGCCAAACGATAAGCTTGTGCCAACATTTGCCAGATGCTGTGTCCTCTATATATTAAGATGTTATTGACCAAATTGTTAGCATTTTGTTAAGCTACTGTAGGAAACCGAAGTAACCGGAGAAAACCTATGCGGAATCGGGGGAGAACACAAAGCCTCTGCACATAAAGGTGTAAACAACTGGTTGTGGGATCTATTTTTTAAGCGAAAGGGGAAGTTTGAAATTGGACGGGGGGTTTACAGTGACGTTGGGTCCAGCGTGGGTATTTTTTAGCACGGTAGTGGAATCCGCACAGCTGACTCTGCTCATCTCAGCAGCAGCTCGAGGGGAGAAACGCTCAAAAGCGGTGACATTTCAGAAACTTAACGGCAGAACATTTTGAAGTCGGGTTTAGCGATGACGGCAGTACCTCAACCCCCCCTGGCAGAGGAGCGAGCCTAGCGCTCGTGGAGGTGATAGCCAAGGGGGACAGCTTAAGAGACTTGAGTGGCGCTCGCGAAGTGAGCGGCCAGACGGAGGGGATGAGGATGTGAATTATCCGCCATCCATTCATCCGTCAGCCGTGAGGCGGCATTAATGATGACACCGGTGGATAGCTTTCACCCAGCGATCGATGCTGTTTGCAGCTCCGATTGTCTTATGCTAATGCCTGACGGCCGTGCGTCGCTTGTCAACTCGGTGTTGCTCTGCACCGCAACAGCATTTGCTCCAGCTCTCCATGAGGGCAGGCGGAGGAACCTTGCCTTTGTGAGTGCGTGTACCTTTACTTGGGATCAGTTGGCCGAGTGGGTAGCGCACTGCGCCGTGAGCCCAGCGACTTGAGTTCGATTCTTGGCCGCTGCTAACCCCCAGTGGGTTAGCGATATCAGAACTGCACTCTGGCTCTCCCTGAGGTCGATTCACTCAAAGAATATGAATAACGTAGGCACTGGGGAGACAAAGGTGGCTGGGCGTGGTGCTGGTCACACTACCCCCTTGTACATCATACTTTCCGCATAACACAAATATTGATTGACACCCATTGTCATCAATGTAGGCTAACCGTCCTTTCCTTAACAGCCTTCTATGGCTATACTGCACGTATCATCCCAATCATCCCACCCATTCAAACTCCAACACTTGGGCCTGTACCCTGACCTGCCAGTGAACCTTTGACACATCACATACGATCGCGCAGCCTGGCAGAAGCGTAGCAATGATACCATCATCACCGAGTTTATTGGATAGATACACGTTTATTATTACAGCACAAAGTACCCAGTGAGCTTGCAAGCTCTAGATGCGAGATCCCTGCGACACAGCAAACGTCCGAACTCGCCAACGTAGCAACGCATGAAACCAAAGCGCAAATAAACTTACAGCAACAATGTGTGTATAAATTAAGCGCTTGCCGTAATCATAAAAGTAAACAGCAACACACAAGATTGCTCAATTGTACCATCTCACAACACCAGCTTGTACAAATATGGAGCCCTAACTATAATAATAAAGTAAACCGATGTTTATTATAGATGTTTAATATTGCGGCGTAAAAAAATACCCAGTGAGCTTGCAAGCTCTTTACGGGATTCCTGCGACACAACGAACACGCGAGTTGCAAAAAAGAAAAGAAATAAAAATAACAAATTAACCAAACAAAATAAAAAAAACAACGATCAACCATTTACAGACAACATTGCACATAATTCACCCAATAAATAAAACCACAGTTAAACATTGCAGTGGTGAAAAAAAATATAGGTAGCATATTGCACATTCAGAGGGAACAAATGCAACATTATCAACATTTCAAACACGAATCACTATTTGCAGTCACAGCCAGGCAGATATTCTAATTCTAATTGGGATCTAAGGTTGCTCATCGAAGGTAGTGACTGTAACTTCAAGCTCAAGGCAATGTTGGTCCAAAAAACGTGAGACAACCGCCACAAAAGCTTTTGTCCCCATACGTTTATGCGCAGCCACTCAAGATTGTGCTGCACTGTACGTTTCTTAAAGGCAAAGAAATGCAACAGTGAAAAGGAAAAAATATGAGTATTTTAGCGCAACAAAAAAGGAATGAGCTCATGCGACCCTTTAAAAAAAGCAATAAATTTACGCAAACGGAGCAGTTGGAGTGACGAATAGCAGTTGTTGTTTTCATCGTCGTTGCGGCGTCGTTACCGCGTGCGTGCGTGCAGGTGAAGCCGCGCTCGCGCAAGCTGAGCGTCGGCTGCCTGCAGGTGAACGTGGAGTGCTACGGGGGAGGCATCTGGAACACGTGGTTCGACAGAGACCTCACCGTGGCCGGTCGCGTCATTGTCAAGGTGAGCGTCGCCCCGTGGGGCTGGGGCTCTCGTTGGTCGAGTGTGGGACGACCTCGAATTTGACGAGATAGGAAAATCCCACCGCAACGACGAGGGAACATTTACTTGGCACGTGTTCGCAGTGTCATGGTACGTGGAGCAGAGACGTGTCCTGTGACAGGAGACGCGGGAAATACGCTCCAGAAAATGGCCAGATGGATGCACGGAGATTTCCTGAAAGAAAATAAAACCAGTGTGGCATTCAGAGAGTATGCAAGGATCGAGAAAATGACGGATGTGTTAAGAAATAGTCGATTGAGATGCGTAGGTCAGGTTGAAAGGAAAGAAGGTGAGAATTGGGTCAAAGCTTGCATGACATTATAGGGAGAAAAAGTTGGTGGAGGTAGGCTGAATAAAACGTGGGCAAAGACAGTGGAAGACGACCTAAAGAAGATTGGTTTTAACGATAGAGGGGATGCAAATCACAGGAAAGGGTGGATGATAATGATCAGTGGAACTGGCTCTCGCGATGATAATTGGGAAAAACGCCTTAATGTTGATGATGATGACGACCTCGCATTATAGTGTGGTGGAGTATGTCAGAAGTCCGTTAAATCTTTATGTTTAAATGACGATCTTACCCGCAAAGTAATGACCGTATCTTTCAACAACCTAAAAATTATGCGCACCATTAAACCGAGCAATGCTTGTATCTAATAGCAGCAATAAAAACACAAAAACAATAAAATATGCTTTGCAATGCAAACCGCTGTTTCAGATGCGGCGAACAGCGGCGATTGTTTCCCAAGTCCGTGGGATAGATTCACGTTGGGTCGAGCCTTTTTCTGGGAGACCTTGGGGGAGACCGGTTTGGCAAACGCGCGAGCCACGGCTGTTAACGGGAGCGACGTGGTCCGCAGAGTTCTCCTCATATTGATCACTCACCCAATCGCTGGTTCGATGGCTCCGCGAGTCGCCCCGTTGGCTCCGCGAATCGGGCGACGCGAGAACAGTTCACGCGCGTTCCCACGCATGCCGACGAACGGGAGGGGATAAAAATAATAATAATAATTGCATTTATAGAGCGCTTTTCACCCGAGGGTCACAAAGCGCTGCACAGAGCTGCGGAGAGAACGGCCACGCCAACAACAACGACGACGACATCAGAGCGGCAAATCAGCAATATTAAATTTTTGGGGTTTTTTTGTATGGATGATGCTTAGCGATGTCGTCCTCACGATCGGCAGGCTTGCGCTGGGCGTAGCTTGTCGGGGGTTTCCTAACTTCAGGAGGCAGGATGTGGGGGTTGTCTGCCATTTTTGAAGGTAGAAAAGTAATCGATACTAAAAGTCAGTGGTCTCCAACCAGTCGATCCCAAAGTCTTGAAGATCGATCTTCATTAATGTTGCTGGCGTGGGCTCACGTTTGATGAGCGACACGTGTAATCACGTCACCGCGCGGCACGGCGGTGCAGTGCCGAGTGCTGCCGCCGCACAGCACAGCATTTCCAGGTTCGGTTGCTTGCTCGCTGCGGCGTTCTCCAAAGTAGTGCAGTTGTAATGGTCAATAAGTACGTTTGAGTGGCGCGGCGGCGCAGTGGGTCGCGCTGTTGCCTCACAGCAGGAAGGTCCCGGGTTCGATTTCCAGCTCGGGTGCCTTTCTGCGTGGAAGCGATGAGTACTTTTGCCACTGTACATTTATTGGTGATTGCTGATAAAAGAAGTAGATTTTTTGTTTTCATGGACAATGAATGACGTGAACATATCGAATAGTTAATAATTTGACATTTAAAAGAGAGCACCCATAAGCCCATCCTATTCACTACCTGTGTGACAATACCCCTCCCAATGATTTCATCAGTTATTGCGATTCGGGGTTACAATTCCCATCAAGTAACAATATATTTATTTACGTCTTATTTTGGTATATCTAGCTTTTGTTTTACTCGGCCCGTTATCCTAAAAACTAACGTTTGCATTTCCTTTTCCTCCAGTAATCAATTTTCACACACGTGACTTTCTGCATGCACCGTGAGTGCGGAATCTAATTCAATCTCCGCGTGCTTTTTGTTCACCTCTTTGCGCGTGCATTCTTCTCCATTCCTCTTTTTCGCTCGCAGGCGCTTGCTTGTTATAAGAGCCAGCGGCGTGCTCTTTAAATGTCATTATCAGCCTGCCCGGCTGACCTTTGACCGGTTAATGTAATTTGTCACAGTAGCGTTTGCAGGGGCCGCTTATTCAATTACGCCGCGACTCTCGTGAGTGGGATCGTCCTTTCGGCGACCTCTGGTACCATTCCCATTGTGCACCTCGTCCGTGTTTGTATCCGATAAATCTCATCTCATTGTCAGAACCCGCTTAGTCCTGTACAGGGTCGCGGTGAGCCGGAGCCTATCCCGGCACACACAGGGCGCAAGGCAGGGATATATCCACGATGGGACGCCAATCCATCACCGGGCACTGCGGGTAATTTAGTCTGCGAGCCAAATAACCTGTGCAGCGACATGTTTTTTGGACTGTGAGAGGAAACCGGAGTGCCCGGAGAAAACCCGCACGGACACGGGGAGAACATGCAAACTCCACACAGAAAGGCACCCGAGCCGAGATTCGAACCCGGTCCCTTCTTGCTGTGAGGCGACAGCGCTACCCACTGGGCCACCGTGCCGCCCTGTATCTGATGGCACCAGGGCGAATAATCCTTTATTAATGCTCGCAACCCGTTCTGTGTTACGCAATCTAATCGCAACGCTCGATCAAAAACCACCACAAAGTCTCCCTGTTCGCTGTTGGAGCAGGTGGTGGCCGATTCTGTTCTGTTGCTGTGCAGGCACCTTGACCCGAGTATCAGAACCGATGTTTGTCTCCGTCAGGGAGTGCGCCTTGGGTGCTGTTGTGGAAATATTGAGAGCGGATACAAAGTGTTACAAGCTTTCCCTTGGATCATGTAATATGCAGCGTACATGTTATTGCTGTGGTATCGCACATGCACAGAACTGGTTCAACAGCCGTAAGCCTTCCTTCCACCGTCCATATACAAATTGGGCGGCAGGGTGGCGCAGTGGTAACGTCTGCGCCTCACAGAAAGAACGGCCTTGCCCGAACAGGTTCGATCCCCGCCTTGGGCACTTTAACGTGTGGAGTTTGTTTATTCTTCCCCTGTTCTGTGTGGGTTTTCCTCCAGGCTCTCCAGTTTCCTCCCACAACTTAAAAAAATACTCATTAATTAATTGACCGATGACATCCTAATATATAGGAAGCAGTTTGTGGCAATGTGGCGCTGGCAAACCGCCCGGCTGCCTAATCCTCCTCCTCTGCCTCTCTGTGCTTTCCTCGCGCCTCTGAGTCATTCTCTATCGAATGAATACTTTCGACAGTGAATGAAAATAATGAATATGTGCGCGTTATAAATGTAAAATTATTAGAAATTATGATTATGAATCCAGAGGAGTGCAATTGTAACGGTCAATAGGTACGTTTGGGTGGCACGGTGGCATAGTGACGACTGCTGCTGCCTCATAGCAAGAAGGACCCCGGTTCGATTCCCCGCTTCGGTGTCTGTTTGGAGTTTTCGTGTTCTCTCCCCGTGTCTGCATGGGTTTTCGTCGGGTGCTCAGATTTCCTCCCACCGTCCAAAGACGCGGCTGCTGCCGAGGTTAATTGGCCCGCTGAGTAAATCTCCCCCTAATATAGTACCGTGCGATGTACTGGCGTCACATCCTGGTTCTAGCCATACCTTGCACCCAATGTCTGCTCGGATAGGTTGTGGTCCCCCACGACCCTGTACAGAATTAAGCAGGTGCTGATACTAACTGATGCTGACTATATGTCAGTAAGGTATTCGTCAGAATGGTCAGAGATTGTAGGTAGAGGTTGTGGAACTCAAGCTGTACCCCAACAAATGCTCTTGAGAGGCTCTGTAAAGCTCGCTCGAGCGAAGGCCCTTCCGCTAGCGGTGGCGCGAGCAGCCAATCACAGAGCTGCACGTGGGGTGGCGGAGTGCCTTTGGAGTTGTATCGTCTGCACCTCCGAGAAACCAAAAAATCCTCCCGAGGCAGTTCAATTCCTCCCACGGTTGTGGAATTTGTGTGGTCTCCCCCCGTACCGCACGCATTTTCTCCCACACTAAAAAAAAAACTCAGTCATAAATGTTCCGATGACAATGATAAATAAGACGCAGTGTCTGGCAAATTGCCGGCTAACTGCGTGGATGCCTTCCCCTGCCTCTCTGCGGTTTCGCCGCACCTCTGAAACGGTCTCCCTTCAAATCTCTCCCGACGCTGAGCGAATATGCGCGGCGAGTTACAAATGGCGTTCATTATCATCATCACTCTCGCAGGCCGCGTGCGCGCACAGCAATGCCCGCTCGCGGTCCGGTGCGGAACGCGGCGGCGCGGACGCCCCTGGTCCGGCGCCGCGGAGGCGGCGAGAGTTGTTGAGTCGCCTGACTCCCGTGTGCTTCCTCGTGCCGTGCCCTGGCACCGTGGCAGACGCGCGGCTTCCCATCTGCCGCGTCTGCGCTGGGTGGTGTTTATCCCTCCCACGCGCGGGTTTTCTCCAGGCGCCCTGCTGTCGTCCCGCTCGTGAGCGCAGAACAGTCGGCCGGTAATATATTTACGGGACCGTTTTTTGCCAGCAGTAACATATTGCGTTTCTTACCAGTTCTCACAATGGTGAGTGTTTTTCTTCGCGACGTTTCTTCTCCGGAGGGACGCATCTTCAGTTCCACGGTGCTTCCCCGCCGCAGTGGTGATTGGTCGCTCTCTGCAGCCCATCGCACAGGCGTGACGCTCTTCTCCCTCTCTGTCCATCCGAAGTCAAACTTTACGACTGTTTCTCTTGCTCTGTAATAATAATAAATAGTTCCACTTCTGGAACGCTTTTCACCCGAGAATCACAATGCGCGCTGCACGGAGCTGTGGAGAGAACGGCATGTCAACAACAGCAGCGACGTGTGAACGGCATGTCAACAACAACTTGTTACAAATCTGAGATGTATAAGAATTGCTGTTGAAGAAAATCCGCGTCAAGAGTTTCTCCTCGTTCCTCCGCGACGTTTCATCTTCCGCATCGAAGTCACTAAGCTTTTTGAGGTCTCCAGTGTGGGATGGGGAAACGTCGCGAAGGGAATCTGAGTAGCGCTAAACGCGGCTACCCCCAAAGAGCAATTCTCAACCACTCGGTAGTTGTTCTCCATCTAAAACTACTCATCCCTACGGAACACGTCTCCCTGGAGCGGACCCAATCCTGTAGAGGGGAAAATAAATGTAGAGATCGTCGAGTGTATTGTTAGGCCCTCCTGGCGTCACGTTAAGGATGCTCGCTAACCGGTGAAACTGCACTGCCCCAGAGGGGAGTTAACTGGAGGAAGCTGGACCCGGCGCGGTCAATCGTGCTTCCTATTAAGGCGGTGTGTGGAGAATTCCTGCCCGTACGTGTTTATGTCTTGAAGCCGCGACACGGACCTCACGATGCTACGCTCGCTAAGAATCTGCGATGCCGCGCGGCGCGTGGCTTCGCAAACAGTGCGCCGTTGTGGCTTCGCAGTCCCCAACGCGCGTCGTGCCCGCCGAGAAGTCGTCCGTAACATTCGAAGGTGCGTGCGCGTGCAATGGCGCCGCTGTGCAAATCCGCTGCGGGGTGGGAGGCTCCCCGCGCAGAACACCACGTTGACCACTGCACGGTGGGGAAGGCAGGGAGTAGAGGAAAAAAAATGCTGCCCGTCACGTAATCCCGCAGGTGCCTGCGACACGGGTTCGCCACCTTTTGCACCTCAAGACCCACCCGGTCAACTTGGGTCTGGTCTCCACGGTCCACAAGGTGGCGCTCGCAGACCACTGACGGATTGTGACCCGACCGGTTGACAATGGCGGGCCCATGACAACCTGCTGCCCGTGAAGATCACCCTTTCGTGCACTGTGCTGCCGTGTGTGATCTTACGAGATCGCGTGCATTGCCAGTGATTTAGTCGTAGGCCGCACCAAAATACAACGTTAAGCACCATCGTTATTGGTACCCGTTTAATCCCATACAGGGTCATGGTGGGTCGGAGACTGTCTCAGCAGGCACAGGGTGCAAGACAGGGCTCTACTCAGAATACGACGCCGGTCCATCGCAGGTCACTGGGGGCAATTTATTCAGCAAGGTAATTGGCCTAAGCAACCCTGTCTGTGGATGGCGGGAGGAAGCCGGAGATTCCAGCTAAACCCACGCGGACACGGGGAGAACACGCAAACGTGAAGGCACCCGAGCTGGGAAGCGAACCCGGAACTTTCTTGCTGTGAGGCGGCAGCACTATCCGCTACGCCACCTCGCCGTCCCACGAAGTGAACCATTTCTATTCAATCTCTCCTCTCTTTCAGAACGGTGACAAGTTGGAGCACCGTCTCGTACGCGTGGAACGGCCGATCCTTCGCATCCCTCACCTGGCCATTCACCTGCAGAGGGACGTCAACGAGAGTTTCGGACCCAACAAGCAACTGCACCTGTAATCGTGGGGCACTTGGACTTGTCGGTGGCATGTGTGCCGCTCCTCTTCCAGCCACTCAACCACACACGTGTTGATTAACAATTTCAGCTGTGGACAGCAACCACGAACAAAGGATGTGGCCGTTAACGACTCATTAGCGTGACCTGGCAGTGCTGTGGGCAAGCACAATTTTCCGTATTCTATACGGTTCAAACGGCAAGAGTATTTATATTGCGCTGCTTGTTTTCTTGCGATGTGATGCACCCCGATTAGGTGGTTGTCATTTTACAACCAAGGATATTGTCCGATAGATGCATATTATTACAGCGGAAAAATAACCGGTGAGCTTGCAAGCTCTTTACGGGATTCTTGCGACACAACAAACGCACGAAAGGATGGAAATCTATGTCGCATAGCAGTGTGTGTTCAGTACTGCACTTTTACGTCCCAAATTGCAAAGGGTGGATTGATAGAGTTGAAACAAACCGAGCCAGCATTTGAATGGGGGTCTTACAATTGGCGGCGGTAAGGTCTGCTGCTGTGGTGTAGTGGTTTGCACATTAGGCTTGCAATACAGAGAGACTGCCCGTTCCATTTAAATGCAATATATATAACGCGCCGCACATATTTGTTCACTGCGGGAGGAACTTGACGAGTAAATGATTCGGAGGTGCGAGAAAACTGCAGCCAGGGGGAACGCTGCCACCCAGCTCGCCAATTACTGTGTTTTTTTTTGTTGTGGGAGAGGAAAACAACGCAGAAAAAAGGGGGGGGGGGGGGGTGGAACATACAAACTACACAGAGTGTTGCTTCCGGCGCAGATGTTACCGCAGCGCCACCCTCTGCAATTCTTGTACGGAAATATAAATAACCGGGCAAGTTTCTGAAATTAATTTCAACTCCCCCCACCAACTCCTGCCTCGATTCCCTCAGAGCATTATAAATGAGCACACAACAGCTGACCGTAAGGTCGTGTGCATTGAAGGGACGTGAACCGGTATTCCCCAGTCTCAAGACGTTTTGCTAGTGTGGAAGAGTAGGCTGACGAACCTGCCAGAGGAGCTCTATAGTAGCTCCCACTAGTGGTGGCCCTTCTGCCAGCAGCCACATGAGCTATTACAGGACTGCACCTGCTAATAATAATAATGCAGTTTGTAATGCACGCAAATTCCACGCCTCTCACGGACGAGACAAGGATGTAGAAGCGAGGAAACTACAGAGAGGCGGATGAGGGGGAAGGCAGCCATACAGTCGGCTGGTGCCAACATTTTGCAGACACTGCGTCCAGTCTATTGTGGTGTTGTTGACCAATTAATTAGCCTGGCACCATCGACCGAACTGTAACCCATCCACTTTAATATACTTGCACGCACCAATATCTCTATATTAATGCCGTAGCCCTGCAGTTTGTAATATTCTTTACAAAGTAAGACGCACACCCAACCCGTCCGGTGCCAAGAAAGCGCCTGCTCTGTGCCAAGAAAGTGATAGAAATGTAATCTCTGACACACAGCTACTGAACCAAGATGCCCCCTCCCCCAATCTCCCAACTTTTGCCTAAAAATACAGGGAGATACCAACTGTTATAATTTGGAGAATGTTTTGATGCTGTATTCCCAATGTGCATACTCTTAATAATTGTTCTCATGAGCTGCTCTTTTGGGATAGCCTTGTCGGGCGATCTCCCTCTCTCCTTCGTGTGACGCTTCGCCTCCCACATCGGAGGAGTCTCCGTCAGGCTCCTCCAACCCGGGCGACGAAACGTCGCGAATCGGGAGGGAAGGAGGAGGAGGAGGCGGCGGCGGCGGCGGCGGCGCCGCGCTCGGCGCGGCTGTCTTGAAAAGATCGGTTCTCTTCGCAGCGATTCTCGTCACGCGTAGAGCCGGACAAACCCCC
>JAZEWT010000023.1:5515151-5540628 GCA_036362905.1 Mordacia mordax | reverse complement strand
CGTGCGTGCTCTCTCGCCCCGCCAGAGTGCCGATCCTGGCCACGTCCATCCAGGAGGAGTTGGAGACGGGAGAGAAAAGCAGCGGCGATGTCAGCGGAGCGGTGAAAACGGTGCGCCTCCAATGGGTTCCTTTCATTACGGCACCGGGCTCCCCTGGACCCACAGAGCGGAGGGCACGATTAATATTGACATTACTTGGAGTGCGGAGCG
Organism: Mordacia mordax; assembly: GCA_036362905.1. Classification (NCBI taxonomy): domain Eukaryota; kingdom Metazoa; phylum Chordata; class Hyperoartia; order Petromyzontiformes; family Petromyzontidae; genus Mordacia; species Mordacia mordax. Next base: position 5,540,418 of record JAZEWT010000023.1, on the reverse strand, counting down.
CTTGAAGTCATCGATCGTTTTTTGATTCTCCCGTGCATTGCGGTGTATGTCGGCCGCCGAATGCGCACGTGTTCTCAAATGTGATGCGTCCAATTTTATAAACACACTTTTTTTTTTTCTTCAATTTAAGACAATGCACGTCTTGGCCTATGGAGAGATTTCTGTGAAATTCAAGTGCCTGACGCCGTGTCTCACGTCTGTCATATTTACAGGTTTGGAGAACGTGGATCGATTTCCCCGTAAACAAAACAAAAAAACTGTCCCCGTGTATGTAAACCTTTTAAGTAAAGCAGGATTAATTCTGAGAAATCACTTATGGATCCCATAGTGAAGTCCCACATGTTAGGTTAACACAGTTGACCTGCGTAATTCAGTTCCGATAGTCTTGACAACGATCGGAGCTGCATGATAAAATATAGAGGAGATAAGGCTGGTGTACGTTTGGATGTTGAACAAACCCACCATTCTCAACCAATGGCTTGTGACCCATTGTTGTTGAGGTCGGTTCGAACGTTTGTTGTGTCGCAGGAATTCCGCATCCAGAGCTTGCAAGCTCACTGGGTATTTTCTGACTTAATAAACGCATGTCTAGTCTTATCGGTGAGCCGCGAGCGCCACCTAGCAGTCCGTAGAGACCATGCCCTTCTGCTCCAAGTTGGCCTCGAGGTGCAAATGGTTGGGAACATCTGCAATAATCTATAATAATCAAACCGCTTATTTGTCGATGCTCCTGCCGCTGGATTCGGCGGCAGCGGCGTACAAACATCAACAAAATATACCCGACTTATTCGTCTGGAACGTGGCCCTAAAAATAAAAAGTACATAACAGGTAGTGTTTCGGACAATGGCCCTTCTTTAGAAGACCTTGAGAAACCAAACAAACCCACAACCAGCAGGGGATTGACGCAAAGCGCTGCTGTTGCTGCTCTTCCGGAATGGCCATGTGGGGCTTTTTTCCCGCTCTCCGCACCGGAGGCTAAATGTGAAGTAGAGAGGAGGAGCGCTCGACACTGCTCATCGAGGCGTGCATGAACAGTGCCCGTGTTGTGGCAACGTAACGCTTCTCAGTTCAGAAAGGTTTTATGGGAGTCATGCGGTTCATCCACCTCGTGCCCTGTCGCTTGCCTTCTCCCCCCGCCCCATAATGCTGCTTGGACAGAACCGTGGGCATGGTGATGGATGAGGGCTAGGGTTGGGTGAGGAACGATCCGTGTCCCGTCCATAACCAGGCGTGCACCTTGCGCTCCGCATCGCATCGTTAGTCACCCATCGGTCGGTGTTCGATTGGCATCTCGTGCGAATGAGACGGAAACCGACGGCGCGCGCGCACGCACGCGTGTGTATGTTTGCGCGCCGGCCAGGCGGACAAACACCATCCCGTGCTGCTCTCCCTCCTCTGCGAGCAGCTCAAGGTTGAACCCAGCGAGCTCCTGGACTTCGAGCTCTGTGTGGCCGACACACAGCCCGCCGTAAGCACTCCTCTTGGCAAATGTTTCACTCTGGAAACCTTTAGTGCGCCCTCTCCGGATGTCCTCTCCGTTGCTCTATTTGTTCCGACCAGTAATCATTGACATTTAAGCAGTCCCCACCGCACTTATAATTGGTAAATGTCACTAATTTGGCGGAAGGCCTGACACTGACAGACGGTGATTGTCCGTGCATTCAGAAACAACGTAACGGTTATATTTAATTTCTGTCTCTCCAGCCAGCAGCAGACTTTATCATTTACCCACAGTTGTGACTAAGTGGCGAACATACGAGCCGTCACATTACAGGGTCATCTTGTGATGTTGCTTAACGCGTTCATCAATAAAGCTGACCTCTAAAAGGGGAGTAAACCAGATCTATAATAGGTGACAGTTCTGTCGATGGCCTACCTTTGTAGCATCTCTTTTCTGTAAAGGTCCATTGCCCAATACGCCACTAGTGACAGCGTTTTTTTTAGTTTTGGGGCCACGATATTATTGTGGAACGCGTTGTATTTTTTTGTTCTTTTACCTCGTGCGATGTTGTCGGCGCACTACGAGTGCTCTTTGCTCATTTTCCCAGTTGCCATTTCGTCGTACAGTCAACCGTGCTGATGTAGGTTTTCACGGCAAGGCGCGTGAGAATTGCTCTGCGAAGCTGTTCTTTTGTGATGGCCGTGTCAAGCGTTCCTTCTCTCTCCTCCTCGATGTTTCGTCTCCCACGTCGGGAAGCATCATCTCAGGATGGAGTTTAAGATGGGGAATGCGTTGCCTGATCGATCGATTCTTAAAGTCGTCTGTTTACTTGCCGTGAGGTGGGAGTTGTATTATTGACCCTGGGATGAGTGAGGAGCGGATAATAATGAGGCCACCCAGCACACATAAATATGTTGCACAATATTCGCACAAGGAAGGTTAATCCACATCCTTAGGTAACCGAGAGGTGCCGAGAATAATCGGTTGGTAACGTATGTACGCTTACTGTGCATGCATCGTGCCTTGCATGTGAGACTCGTTATAATGCGTGCAGTTGATAAGTTCGATTGGTCACCGTTGCTAACATCATTACTGAGTGATGTCTAAACCTATCCTGGTCACTTTCCTTCACCGAACCACACAGCCTAGCATGGCAAAGTTGAAATAAGACAAAGCTCTCCTGTACAGGCTTAATAGACTCGGGTCAAGTACTGTTAGCGAGCACCTATGAAGGCAGGCGTGGCACATGACGGGGTCATCCAGTAGCCAGTCTTCAACTCCTCGTGGCGATGTTTAGACACCGCACCAGGTCCTCATTTGAGGCTGAGTGGATCTAGACGGAGGCCCGAGAGCGGTTCAGAAAACCATCGCTTGCGTTTGCTGCGAGAGAGACCTGACCTGGGGTCGCTGAGTTCAACGTGCAGCATTCTCAACGCGAATCGAATGCTCTCCCTATAACCCCCTGTGATTCAAACAACGTTGAACGGCTCCAATACAGTAGTAATCATGGTCGACATTATCCTCCTAAGGGTGCAAGCAAAAATGTATGAACCAGAGATGCAAGAATGTGGAACAATACAAGCGAGACACTAAAAATATAACGAGAATGGACTCAAAACTCGACTTCTTCACACTTCATGAATTTGATGGGTTGGGGCTGGTGGGAGAAGTAAGAATGGAGGCTGTGTAACCTGTATATCTGAAGTTATTGGGTATGTCTGACATTTAGAAAGGTGGGCTTGGGCAGCACATGTCGCCGGACAGGTTTGATGGTTGTCAATAGTGACGGCGCAGGAACAGAAACCTGCCGAGAACTTGCCCACCGAGAAAACTGAGCGATGAACTCCGCTCGTACGGAGGTACGGCATAGATCGTTGCATCGCGGGATCGCGGGAGGTGGTGACGGCTTGGGGAGGCCTTCATCCAGTCGTGACTTGATCGCCGCTGACGACTGAACGAATGTATCCTTTAGTGGAAAGCGAAATCCCTTGAAGAGCGGTTTCTCCGCACCGCGCACACTGTCACGCCATCACATTAAACGTGCAGCGGGCCGTTTCGCGAGCGTGCAGCCGGATTTGTCGCGCATAATTTCGGCTGCATTTTAATGAAGCTGAGTGCATAAATTGTTAATCCAGTCATATTTCAGTGAGGCAGCCACGAAAACCGCACGCATGTTTACTGTAACCGCATTTGTTAAAGGGACTTGTGATGGGAACATTTACATTTAAGTAGCACATTGGTTGCATGAAGGGCTGTGATTTGTAATAGTTTAAGTAATTAAAATTGCGATTTTTTTTTTTACATACATACAATGTTGTACCTTTTAATGTAATTTGAAAATCTTGATTTTATAATTCATGAGCATGTACAGAAGTTTTGCTATTGTATTTGTTAAATGCCATAATGAATGTGGGGCAATTTAATATTGAATTCAGGAAATGTATTATTCATGGAATTGGGATCCGCGCTCAACTTTCAAGCCACATTCCCGCTTCGTGTTTTGGGCATCTCGCTCGGTGACATCTGGTCGTCTGCTCGCACCACACTGCCGCTCTCCGCTTTCCAAGGCTCGCTGCTTTGCAACCCTCGCCCCATCATGGGCCCATCTACTCAAGACACATACGTAGAACCATTACTCATAGGTGTGAGACTAACACGTTTTGCTCTTTGCCGTGTTGGGCTACCGGTCGTCTTTATATTTATTATAAATGTGTACATGTGTCGCCGTGGATAAGGGCATCTGCGAAATGACGATAATAATAATTTTGTAATATTTTGTTCCTTGTGCAGGTGCTGGGTGGTGCCTTTGAAGAATTCATTTTTGGGCCACGTCTGGACAATTTGCACAGCTGTTTCTGTGCCTTGCAGGTAACGGCGAGTGGTGGTTCTTGTACCGCTTGTCACGCCCGATTGCGCGTTCCTACGCTCCCCGTTTAGCAGCTGTAACCTACCCCTGAACTGTAGGGTGGTGCAGCGAGCAGCGCTGCCACCTCACAGCACGAAGATCCTGGGTGTGATTCCTGGCTCCGGTCCTTCACTGTGTGCAGTTTGTATGTTCTTTCTGTCCGCGTGAGTTTTTTTTCAGGTTCTCCGGTTTCCTCCTACAGCCCCAATATATGCTGCTGCTGCTGCTGCTGCTGCTGCTGCTACAGCCTTGATTAATTGGTCCCCCGGTGCCATGTGATGGGCCGGCGTCGCATCCTTGTCATAGCCCTGCATGGTGCCCTGTGTCTGCTGGGATAGGCTCCGGCTTTACTGCGACTTTCTAGATAACAATAATAATAATAATAGTATTTTTTGAAATATATGCATCGTTGCAGAACAATATGTAAAATATGCTAAGACTTTCAACTATAATTTTAAAGTGCAAAATTATCAGTGAATATAACACATATATTGGGAAATAGTTTTATTTAACATTTATTGTATAATAATAATAATCACATCGACAACGAGATAAGAACGGCAAATCAGCAACAACGTTTTTTTGGGAGTTTTTATTTTTTACACAAATCCGAGCTGTGGAGAGAACGGCACGCCAACAACACCAGGATAGCCCAACGGAAAGATGATGATTTAAGCAGGACCGATAATGATTCAATGAAAAAAAAGCGAACCTAGACTTATTTCACTGTTGACTATTTGAAATCTCTGACTCAGAATTTCAATCCGTTTATATTTAGCCACCTTGAATTTCCATCACATGTTATCGGTGCTGCATAATGAGCGGCACACTGAAGTAACAATGCGGCAGTCACCGGTTTGATTTACCGGTGCGGCAGTCGGAGCACTGGGGCCCGTATCGAAATACGATCTCCACCAATAACCGCGGTCGATTGGCCGGCTTAATGTTGGTGGGGTAAAGTGTGGGTGCTGCTGCCACCTGTGTCGCCAGCGAGGAAGAGTCGGTCAAAAATATCATCTAGCTATGGCACGACCTGGCTTCTTTAGGGACCCTGACATTGCTTTTCATGTCCACACGCAGCTGCTAAGTTGACATTCGGTGACAATGGTGCACAGAACTTTAGATACTGGCCATATTTAAATGCGTTGCTACCCGTGACCGCAGAATGCACGCACGTTTTTTTTCTTCCGTAACGGAACAATCATGATTTTTTTTTTACGCGACGTGTTTTATCTCTCTCGTGTAAACGACGCTGCCCTCGTGAGCTGAAGCGCAGATTCTCTGACCGTGCCACGCGTTCCCCGTCCAGGCTTTGATCCAGTCGTGCGTGGCTGGCGCCTCCCTTGACAACGACCCAAACATCCGCATCGTGACGCTATTTGACAATGAGGAGGTAAGGTCTTCTGGTCCCTGTCAGTACGATTTGTTTCCCCATTTTCCACTTGCACATTCGAGCTGGGGGTGCCACGGCGGCGCGGTGGGTAGCGCTGCCGCCGCACAGCATGAATGTCTCGGGTTCGATCGCCGGCTCCGCTGTCTTTCTGTGTAGAGTTTGCGTGTTCTTCCCGTGTCACCATGGCACTTTTTTTTTCTGCCAGCTACTCGATTTGCCTCCCATCATCCAACGACATGATGCCTAGATTTATTAACTTGCTGATTAAACTGCCCCGGTGCCCTGTGATGGACTGGCGCCCCATCATTGGCATAGCACTGCCTTGCGTCCTGTGCCTGCTGAGATAGGTTCCGGCCCCCACGATCCCCGCCAGCACGGGGCCCTCGCAGGATGGGTGCTTTTCTCCCGGCTATTTGCCAAGTCGAGCTGGAACCAAACAGCGAAACTCAGGCTTAACTGGACTTCTGAATGTGGCTTGGAGCCAAGCAGGGCCAGGTGGGGGCGCGGGGAGGCTGTTTAATATATTTCATGACGATGAATTTTCTAAACGAGAAGATGTTCCAGCCATTCAATGTCTCACAAGGGCCCTAAAATGACTTCAACGCAATTGATCGCGGATATTTTGAAACCAGTTGGGCACAGTCAAGCAACGTCACTCAATGCTGTCTCCCTCTGATGTCTACTTTGCTGAGTGTTATCTCACCGCTTTGCTTGATAAAATCAAACGGATAGCTGTGAAGCTGAGCTCGATAATCTGTCTCTTGAGACAACTAACCCCCCCCAGCCTAAAAAATGAGACTCTTTCCTGGACAAGTAACTAATGCATTCATTACCGTATGCCCCGGACAATCAACAGCGCTAATCACCGCCCAATGCTTGTTTGCGCATGGTGACAATGTGAAAGCCATGATGCCATCGCAAATTATTAGCGCGATTGTCTCTATAATGTGCCTCGATGGGCAACAAATGTATTAGGAGTAACTATGGCAACGTGGATATTTTTGGAATCAGACACGACCCGTGCTGCTAAGGCTTCGGGTCAAGGCCAATAGGCTGAAGGCCCCATTTAGGTCGTGATGGTCACCTGTTGTTCTTCATGTAGTTGAGAGCACAGGCTTAAGTCGCACAGTTTTCGCGTGGTCAGAGGTTAGCAACAAAGGGCAGAAGCTCTGAAAGAGCAGAACTTTCGCCTTTTGTTGCTGAGGTTGACTGTTCGAGTCCGGTGGCCACCCTGGTTAAAAGTGTCGGCATGTTGGCAAAATAACAAACCGTGCCATGCACGTGAGAGTGGATGTTAAGAGAGCTCGTGACATGACAAGAAGTGTAGGCCCTGTGCGCCGATGACAAGGTGAAGATTTTTCAAATGTAAAGATGACTCGCAGATTGCAAAATGGGGTGGAACGGTGGCATAGTGAGTCGCGCTGTCACCTCACAGCAAGAGGGCCTGGGTTCAATCTCCAGCTCGGGTGCCGCCTCTCTCTGTGGAGTTTGTATGTTCTCCCCCTATCCGCATGGGTTTTCACGAGGCACTGTGTTTTCCTCCGTCAGTCCAAAGACATGCTGCTGCCTAGGTTAATTGTCCTGACTGAATTGCTCTGAGAAGTTATAACTTGCTTGCTCCTCGCTGGACAACTGTTAAAAGAGCTGGATAGCCGAACAGTTCCCTCCAGCTTAAATAAGAACTGACTGACGACGGTACGCATCTGTAAAAGCGTCGCACCCGCGTGGTAGCCTTGCGCCGCAAGAACGGCGCTGCTTACACACGTGCCGGCGACGGTGATGATATTTGGGCCCCGGTAAGGCGGGTGGGTTCCCCACCCGCGCCGTCGCGCACATCACTGCCGTGCAACCGCTGGCTGCGCGGCTGCTCGCGCGCTCCACAGGTGGGATCGGAGAGCGCGCACGGCGCCGCGTCCAACCTCACGGAGATGATTCTCCGGCGGCTGTCGTTCAGCGCCGCCAATCCCACGGCGTTCGAGCAGGCGGTGCCCAAGTCCCTGCTCATTAGCGCCGACATGGCGCACGGCGTGCATCCCAACTACGCGTGAGTGCTCCCCTGTTACACGGGTGGCGTGCGGCACATTTTTAGCGGGGAAGAAATGAGCGGTTTAGGCTTTCGCGGCTCGATGTGTGAGAATCGCTCGCCATGGCTGTTAGTTCGGGATAACCGTGTCGAGCGTGCATTCTCTCTCCTTCACAAGGTTTTGGAAGAAAGCAGAGTTGCACCGATGCTGGGTTTCACCACTCGATGTGTGAGAATTGCTTTCCGCAGCTGTTGTTTTGGCACGGCCGTGTTGAACTTTCCCCCTTTCCTGCGCGACGTTTTGCCTCGCACATTGGAGGCATCGTCAAATCGTCCACATCTCTCCTGAAAGAACAGTGATGGAGAGCGATTCTGATCAAGCGAGCCGTGAAAACCTTCATCGGCATAAAGGACGCGCTGTTGCTTGTCGCCAGTTTTACCGCAGTGTCGTGCGGTCGGCATCCTGCGCGCGCTGTGTTTTTATCGCGAAGGTGTAATTGACGAGCGACGTTTTCTCTTGACAAGTGATTACGTAAAGAAAAAAAAGCAACTTATTACAAGATGCTCGCGTCGATAGAATTTGAGAGGAGGGATTTATTGAGACGCGCGGCTCGTTTTCCATCGCGGCACTCTCGGCCGGTAACCGCCGTCGGCGTCTCAGTCGACAAGCGGAGGTAGCATTTTCAGAAACACAAGTGCTCAGTCCAGCCGTGCAGAAGCCAAAACAATCGACGGCGCTCAGCAGGCACGCGCGGCAGGCGCAATCAGCTCGACTCCAACTTTACGAGATATGTTTGTTTTCTAATTGTGCTGTCGCCATCGTGTCACGAGATAGGATCTGTTTGAAAATTGCCCGCAGCAAGGCAACCCACTGTTTGAGGAACAGCCTTCCCGAAACAGCAGATATTTCCGTAATCTTTCTGTCATCCCTTCCAGCGACTTTTTCTCCATTCCACCGACTAAAGGAATGCACAGCCCCACGTGCCCTGCTGAGAGAAATGGTTCCCGTGTGACAAACTGACACCTAGAAATATCTCATCCAAACCCTAGCCAAAAAGCTAACTTGTAATACGATAGTTTTTGTTCAGAGTGTTCAGGAAGAAACGCCTGATACTTCCATCTAACGTGGGAGGCGAAGGAGAGAGCAGGAATACTGGACACAGCAATTACCTAAAGAACAGCTCTGAAAAGCAGTTCTCACACATCGAGCCGTAAAAGAAACACATATCAATACGAACCCGGTTTCGTCTTCAGCAAATGAATCCTGGATCCAAAGGCAGGATCTCAGCGATGTCTGCCATCTACTGACCCCTCATCCGCTCAGCCTTCCTACACTTTTTAAACAGAGATATAACTGCCCGGTAAAAGTGTGGCGCATTCTAAATTGTGATGTCGTGCTAAGAGGTTGCGTGGGTAAACACTGTAAGTTCACCCTCGTACCGTTTACGGTAAAGTGTCTTGTTTTTGTGTTGTTTTAGAGACAAACATGAAGAAAATCACCGTCCGTTATTCCACAAGGTAATCTCATTTACATTTTGACTTTCTGCCACTTTCATGAGGTGGCCCTGTTAGCGTAATACATTACTCCGCGTGTTCCGTATCGTATGAATTAAAATATAATACGCGTGTTCGCTCGTAACTATATTTTATCAGCACATAAAATGTCACCGAGCACTTCAAACACAAATTGCACTAAGTGTATGCAACAGACAGCTTTAGTTACATTTCATTTATTTAAAAAAATACGCTTGTACGCACGTTTCACAATTTAATGAATACCTTATTCTTCGGGTTACAAAACACACTTTTTCCTCTTGTATTGTTGAGGAAAATTTGGCGATGCATCTTAAAATCCAGGCGGCACGGTGGCCCAGTGGGTAGCGCTGTCGCCTCACAGCAAGAAGGTCCCGGGTTCGAATCTCGGCACGGGTGCCTTTCTGTGTGGAGTTTACATGTTCTCTCCCCGTGTGCGCGTGGGTTTTCACCGGGCACTACAAGTTTCCTCCCACAGTCCAAAAAACATGCTGCTGCATAGGTTAATTGGCTTGCAGACTAAATTTCCCGCAATACCTGGTAATGGATTGGCGTCCCATAGTGGGTATATCCCTGGCTTGCGCCCTGTGTCTGCCGGGATAGGCTCCGGCTCACCGCGACCCTGTACAGGACTAAGCGATTTCTGACGATGAGATGAGATGTTAAAATCCTGTGTGCGTGTGCGCGTCAGTGCGTGCCTGTGACCAGATTTATTTAATTTCATAATACGGGGCACACATTTTGGGTGCGTGTCTGTTTTACAGGGCATCGTATCATTCGGGGAATTGGGTCGCCTTTGAGAGCTTTGCACATGTCACATTGTTGGACATACGCATTGGGTCGGGTTTAAGCTAGCTCAACCCGGCGAACGATGATGGTCCTTTTCACAGATGTCCAACCTGAAGCTAGGGTCGGCCTTAATAGGAAACTGCAGAGGAAGTTATTTAGGTAGATACATGAAACAATCATGAGGTTGAAGAAAACATTCGTACCGAAAAAGACAACAGGAACAATTACAAACAATTCAAATATGGTAGAAATGCCACGGAGCATCACTCTCAATTGCGTGTTAATTGCTGCCTCAATAAAGGAATCCATCGGTTCATTGATTTGAGCAATGCCAGCGCTGTGCACTGCGCTGGCGTCGATTCCCAGGCTGCGCCTCCTCGTCGGCGGTTTGACATCTTCTGTCGGTTCCCTCTGCAGGGCCCCGTAATCAAGTTCAACAGCAACCAGCGCTACGCCACCACCGCCGTCACCGCCGCACTCGTCAGGGAGGTGGCAGCCAAAGTCGACGTCCCGCTGCAGGTGCGTTTACCCATAATGCAGCGCGGCGGCAAGTCGCGCTGCCGCTTCGCAGCAAGAAGATGCCGGGTTCGGTTACCTGCTCGGGTGCAACCTTTCTGCGTGGAGTTTGCGTGTTCTGTCCTCATGTCCGCGTGGAATTTTTCTGGGTACTCTGGTTTCTTCCCAGAGTTCAAATACACGCTGCTGCCTAGGTTTTACCTAAATTGCCTCCCCTCCTGCCCATTTCCCTAAGATGTTGTAACTTGCTTACCCCTTCTCACTGGACAACCTAAAAAGAGCTACATCGCTCAACAGTTCCTTCCAGCTTAAATAAATGCTGGCTTCTTAGTAGTGTAGCGTGGGTGGCATGAGCCCTGATGCAAGGAAACCCCCTTCTCTGTCCAATTTCACCCCCATCTATCAGAGCCTGGTATCTAGCCCTCCCCCTCCCGCCATCCCTTTGGCCCTTGGCCCGAAGTGTGCTTGGGCCCCGCCTGCACACTCAGCTACACCGCCGATGCTCCTGCACCAGATTTGTCTGCATGGCAGGAGTCCTCCCTTTAAAGACTGTGGCACTGATGTATATTACGTGGAATTTGTCACGTTGCAAAATTATCTCGACATATTCAACCCAAAGCATCATCAGAATGACCGTTCTAAAGGGCCGTAAATTAGCACTGTGATTTTTAACACGTGAATTTTTTCTTGTTTGTCTGGGTCAACGGTCACAGTCGTGATTATGGCATCATCGATTTTGTTTGTGGCTGGTTCCTTTCAGCCAGAATGAACCCTCATTCCACTCTCTATGACATTTACACGGGTTAAAGTGCTGTATTTATTAGATATGTACGAACAGATTTCGTTTCTGATGAATGAGACTTGTTGCTGAACACACATTCTCCTTTTAAGGACACAGGCAGCTTGTAATGGAAAAATCCACTCGTCTCTTTGTCCTGATTCTATGAACGTTCCCTGTATTCAAGGCCAGGCTCATTGTCCTCCGCTTCTCCTTTGCCTGTGATTGGCTCTTCTCTTTGAAGTGGCTTCATCTACACCCTATTCATTCTCTCACTTTCAACACGAAGGCTTTCATGACTAACGTTACCCATAAAATCCCTTTTTAGGTTAGGTCACAACTTATATTTATTTTACCTCGATCACACTGTCCCCTTTCCTGTTCATTCCCACAAGCCATCCTATCACTTATGTTGAATTCGCTCCTTCTTTTACAAGTCTTTACCATCCGGTTGTACCGGGTTCGTCTCTATCTTGCTCAACCCTGACATAGTTCCTGCACCTCGGTTTTTTTGTCAAACCCCTTTATCCCCTTATTTAGTCCCACGTGAACGTCTCTCCCATGCTCATGGTACCTCCCAGCTGTGCACCGTGATATTGCTTATAATGGCTGGCCATACCAAAACACGTGGGGGGAGGGGCAAGGCACAGGGGCGACGCATTGGCGCGGTGAGTAGCGCCGCTGCCTCACAACAAGTCCTTAGCTTCGATTCTTGGTTCAGGTGCTGACTTTCTCTCTTAAATTTGCATTTTTTTCCCCCAATGTCCGTGTGGCTTTTCGCCAGATACTCTGGTTTCCTAACAGTCCAAAGACACACCACTTAGGTTAATTAGCCGAACTAAATTTCCCTGAAGGTGTTGTAACTTACTTACCCCTCCCCACTGGACAACTGTAAAAAAGAGAAACATAGCTGAACGGTTCCTTCCGGCTTTATTACTGGCAGCGATTCCTGAGCCAAAGTTCCGCAAATGTCAAAAAGCTGACTGAGTAGCCCATCCATTGCCTATTATACTTTCTGCTGTAGCCATCACCCCATGTGTATATAAGGAATGCTGCAACGCCCATCGCTTAATTGCCACTGGTGCTACATGTTGTGCCGACTTTTTCTTAATTGACTTCAAGAATTTAAAAACAGGGTGCTGAGCCTTGAGCAGCCGGAGGAGGGGTTGGGACGGTGCTTTTGCCCCCTCCGAAGACTACTGGAATCGTTCTCCCCATGTGTGCTGCGGTGTATCGAGTCACATTTATCCGCTCTGTGAAGCCTAATTGTCGCGTGTGCGTATTTGAGCTCCGTCATTAGGCCCCCAAGATGTTTGCTCTCAGAGTTTTATCGTCATTAAACTGGATGACTATAAGAAGTCATACGGCAGGCGGTGGCAACTGCAGGCCATCGAGTACTTTTCAGATCCCTTTTGTGAGCACAACCGCTCACGTGAACGCACACTCCTTAGAATTGTTCTGCGCTCACCTTCACGGGATTGGTGTGGAAACAAGAGGTGATGTGAGGGCGAGGAGAAATGGGCGATGTGGTTTGGGTGAGTGGAGCGCAAGGTGGAGGATGTGAAGAGATCTGAGGCGGAGGAGGGAGGGGGGGGAGGGGGGGGGCGAGGCCCAGAAAGAGGCCGAGCAGGAGGGGTGGAGGTGGTGAAGGATGATGTGAGGAGACTGGGTCTCACCCTCGGGGATGCTCACGATTGAGATGAGTAGGGAACGGGGAAGTGGGGGACAGCTGGCCAACCCAGGTAGACATAGCTTATGGCCGTTGAACCGGTCGTGTGCGTGTTTCCTGTGTGCAGTATAATTATAAACTGTGTCGGCAGCTTGAAAGTATTCCCATATGGCACCTGATCAGTGCCGTGAAGATAATTGTGGTTCGAGTATTTTTGGCCCATTTCATGGTTGTCGCCTTTCTGTGTTCATGGTTGGCCTTTTGTGGCGGGCCTCGTGCGATAAACCTCGTGTGGCCACAGGCCATGTTGCCGGTCACATCTGGCCCGCAGGATCTACGGTTCCCCTGCAATAGAGCATCCGTACTGTTCACGTTTTGCTACCGACGGTATTTTCCATTACAAAACTTCATTAGCAGCCTTGGCAGCAGAGTTAATGTCACCATCTAATGGCGTGCCCTGCCACGTGTGCACACGGCCCTGCCACGTGTGCACACGTGGCAGGGCCGTGTGCAGTTGCTACTCACAGCATTTGACCCTACAGTCTGTTGACGGCTACACGGGGGGGGAGGGGGGTCTTGTCTTTCTACACGTACGCAGGATGTGATGGTGAAGAACGACAGCCCGTGTGGCAGCACCATCGGGCCCATCCTCTCCGCTCGCTTGGGCATGCGCGTGCTGGACATAGGCGCCCCGCAGCTCTCCATGCACTCCATACGCGAGATGTGCAGCACGTCGGACGTGCAGCTGAGCCTCCAGCTCTTCCACGTACGTACCTCCCGCGCCACGCGCGCTCACTCGCTCACACTCAACGTGGGAATTTCCACCTCTTCAATGATGTCTGGCCTGCGTCGAAAGGTAGACCAAAATGAAATTTAAGAGCCCTCTTAAGAGACCCCACCAAGGCCCGCGGGTGGTGTGAGCAAGCAATTGCAATGCTGTACACTTACGTTGCACCACGAATGTAAACCACATTTGCCGTGTGTAAGCGATTGTTTCCTTTTTTTTGTAGGCCTTTTTTGAGCACTTCCCCTCTGTGAATGCCTCCCTGGTTGTGGACTGAGACACCAAGGGCACGGGTATGGAAGTGAAGGTGGCACGTTGGAAAACAAATCTTTCTTCCCAATAAAGCCTTTCTCTCGAATGATCTACCCGAATTTCTTGGTTTTATTTTTGAAACACGCTCATCACTTGCTCATGGAAGCTGGTGCCCTCTGATATTACTTCCAAAGATAAAACCACGTATGTATGACATTAGCGTAATTGAGTTGTCAATATGTAAAAACCACATTAGTCTGCACTTACAGCACACAGACAGCCAAAAAGCTGCACATCGTTAAATGTGTTATTGCATCGACTTTTAAGTGAGACTAAATGGTGCTATGATTGTAATAAAACTAAACATTGTGCAAACCTTACCCTCTGAGGAAATTAAATACTTTCACACAGCTCTCCTTGAGACACCACTTCCATTTAACACGTGTGCCTTTCTCTGCCACATAGCAGACTTCTAAAGAACACAAACTGATTTGACACACAATTGAGTAGAATCACGTTTTCCAAACATTGACATTTTCTATGATTTTATTCATTCTTCGCGACCATCAGCAGGCAATTTTTTTTAGCATTTTCTTTGGCACTTGCTGATTGATATTTACTTTATGTGCATATGTCTTTCCGATGTAGTTTATTTTGGAGTAATTAAAGGATCGGGGTCTAGCTGGTGTCATGGTTCACGTTGTGTGCTATTAACTCTGAATCAAGTTCAATTGGAAACTACCGTTGCAACGGGAACTACGCACGCACACTGCGCCTGAGGATGCCTCTAACGTGTGAGGCGAAACGTCGCGAGGAGAGCCATCGACGCGGCTGTCCCGAGAGAGCAGCTTTTCGAAGCAATCATGCATCCAGCCGTGAAAACCTACATCATTACATCAAGTTCAATTCTCAACTTCGGATATCAGCGACAAGTGATATCATTCATCCTCGACCTCCTCCGTTCATCACCCCACGATGAAGAGAGTGGTGAAGTATGCGCAAACAACCCCCATGCCTGACATAACACGGGGAAAGCCCTGTCCAGCAGTCGATTGCCTAAGCGCTGCAAAGTAATTAAAATGTATTATTCATGAAGAGATATATTACTGAATAAAATTTATGTTTATTTAAGAAAATTGCAATTCATTTTTCTAGTCAGTAAACCAAAACTTTTCAAACTATTCACATGATATTCAAAGACACTCTCCCTGAAAAGAACAACTCGTATAAAGCGATATCTTAAGCACATGCAGTATTGCTAGAAACCCACGGTAACAGTGACGTACTGTTCAATCATGGCACATATGTACCTTTTGCATGTTTGCCAATAAGGATTGCCACCAAATAATGTTGCTTGATAAGATGTAGCATTTTATAAGGTGTTAATCGTACCAATAATTGTTCCTGTAACTCTGCAATTGTTTGTCAATATTATTTTATTTTAATTTGCTTTTTTCTGTACTTGCAGTAGAGTTCACTTGAATATTCTTCAAGTGACGTTCACTCAACAATCCTGCCGTGAGTCTCCTAAAATCATTGTAATTTTACAACAAAACACACATACCGTCATTCGTACACGATATAAATAATACCAAAACTATGAATTGACCACATGATATAATTGCCATACCGTCAATTGTTCTGGAAAAAAAATAGCAAACGGTATTTTAATGGATGATACGATGTAGTTAGATGATTTGTCATTTTAAAAATTTCATGTCAAAAATATAAACATTTAACGAAAAGGAAATGAACATTTATATTCGCGGTATAACAATGTATCGCGAAATCGATATGATTTTTGTGGATTTTACATCGGGAGTTATTTAGCGGCATGCTGCACGCCGAGCGCTCCCATCTGTCCCACCACGCAGACTCAACTTCACTCCAGCAAGTCACCAACGGACTGATAACATTAATTTCGAATATACGTGGCAATCATTGCCTCCAGCTGCAATGACTTGGCATGACCCTCTTGAAAAAGCCATGAGACTTGACGAGCCTCTCCTTGGTAAACAGCATAATAAGAGCTTCCTTTTATGTTACCGCATGGCAGTTCCTCACGATTAAATGAGAATAAGTAGTTGCATGTTTTCAAAAACTGATGTCAACCTTAACTAGGTCGCAGCTTGGAGTTAAACTGCTAATACCTTCCCACTTATTTCCTTGGCTCTCAATTCCCCAGGTGGTGCACTGCACTCGCTTTGAAGTGCCGTCACGGAGGTTATGATTATTCTCTCGTACAGCTCTCATCCATTTCCTTTCCCTGTTTCGTGCAAAGAATCCTGTCGGTCACGCTCCCGCTCTCTCTTCAACTTCGTGCAGTTGTACAGTCTGTCCACGTCGTTCTCAAGCTCCAACACTTTGCTCAAGATGTTTTCCATGAGCACCGCGAGAGTGCTTTTTAGGTCTGCTTGCGACGGGGGGGGGGGGCAAACGGCACAGAGAAAAAACATCGCTTAGGAGGTAAAAGTACACACGAGCGACTGTGATTGTAGCTGAAAGGCATGACCTCATCGACCCAGTTACCCTCGTCAAGCCAGATGTCATCAAGGTCTTGGGGGCTAAGTTTGGGCTTGGTTAGTACTCGGATGAAGGGGACTGCTTTGGAATATACCAAGTGTACTGAAGTATGTTTTCAAGGCTCGATGTAAGAGATTGCTTTCCATAGCTGTTCTATTTCGGGGTAGCTGTGTCAAGCGTCCCCCCTCGCCTTCACGATGCTTTGCTTACCAAAATGCCTGAGGATGCTTCCAACGTTGGAGGCGAAACATGACGGAGGTTAGGGGGGAGTGCTCCACACGGTTATCCCAAAACAACCGCTTTGGAAAACAATACTCAGTATAATCATAATTGCACTTGTAGAGTGCCTTTCACCCGGGGGTCACAAAGCGCTGCACAGAGCTGTGGAGAGAACGGCATGTCAGCAACAACAACATCAGGGCAGTTTAATTGACAGTCAAATAATGGCTAATTTTGAGGGCATAAAATAAGCGATACAAATAATTGTTAAACGAAGGAAGGAATCTGCTAAGTGTTGTCCACTGGAGGTGTAAGATAACCAAGAGCTGTTGGAAGAAGACTGGATTATTTTTTTGTTATAAAGCGTGCATGGTTGGTTATCTCCAGGTGTTCTGGTTTCCTCCCGCATGTTAGTCATAAGCAGAGCTGACCAAACTTATTTTTCGAGGGGAAGTTGCTCAAAATGAGTAACATACATTTAATGTTAAAGGTATTCATTATTCTTTGTAATTTAGCTCTTCCGTTTTACAGATGTTCTTATTTGTCAAGGTAAAAAATAAAAACAACCGGCAAGTGTATTAAGAGTTAAAAGAACAAGATTTGGAATGTTTTTGCACGAGTATAGTCTCAAAAAAAAGTCCCATGTAAATGTTCTTTGCGAAGATTAGCATTGCATTAGGGTTTGCTAGAGGTCTCAAACTGGCAAAAGCCGTGTTTACTCAAGGTATTTACCATTCGTGGTTTCTTAATTAAAATCTCAAACCAACATTATTTCCAATTAAAATAATAACTTGGTGATTACTCGTGCGGTAGCCGTCTTGTGTTTTGCGACCTGAGCTAGTGGTGGAAGTTCCACATTCGTGCGGCGGTGGGTGTCGCATTAGGACATCCACTGTAGATTTAACAAAATGGTACTCATTTTCTTCACCCCAGAGGGATGAAGGATTGTGTTAACCCCCAAGGAGGATTTGAACTTACAACCTGATTGCGAACCACTCTTCTGACAAGAAGTCTTCATTGTATCTGATTATAGAGTAAATTCTGGTCAAACTTATTATAGCTAGAGTAGATCCAACGTAATTACCAAAATGATGCATAGAAAATGTATATTTTACTCATTAATCACTTCAATTAAAATCTGTTAAAAACAATACGTCCAAATTAAAATCCCCCCCTATATAGGGTAACGCAGTGCAGAATCACGGAGCTTGGAAGCCTTCATCCAGCAGCGGAAGACCCATGACTAATGATAATACAGTTATGGTGCTTACAATAATGTAATTTAAGTCATTTTGAGCGTTGGGGTACTGCATGATTTTTCGAAAATCCCCTAAAGTGTTTATTACACTGCATGTCTGCCACGAGAAATGACCACTCACATTGCAGTTTTCTAAGTGTTTTACTTTTAATAATTTAGCTTCTATCAGCCCCTGCATGGAAAATTCGTGATCTCGTTAATATTTAAGCAAGATTTTTTTACGAGGACCTTATTTTAATTGGGTGAGAAATGCAAGCATAGGACAAATCGTGCGCAATGTGCGAAATCCCATTAAATCTTGGACGCTAAGCTTAAATAAACCTGGGCAGTGCTTGCAACATTCACCATTAGGCATCACACTGTTGCTGTGCGCTGCTGCTCCCCGCTTTCACCCACACGCACTGACCAGCGTGGTGAAGTATAATTAAGCAACCTGCACAACGCACACAGTGCTGCAAGACTTTCACCCACCAGTAGACTGATAAGGGCTCTGAACATGTACAGTAACCTAATTCTGCCGAAACATTCTATTCAGCCGAGATGTTGTCTTGGGTACAGATAAGCTTCACCTTCACAGCATTCAAATGGAACCAATTTGACCACTGCCAATAAGAACTCCAACCGTTCAAAGCTTCATCATTCCAAGTAGCCACTTAATCCTGTTCAGGGTTTGCATGGGGGCCGGAGCTTCTCTTGACAGACACAGGGTGCAAGACAAGGCTATGCCGAGGACAGAACATCGGTCCATTGCAGGGCACCGGGATCAATTTAGTCGGGCAAATGAACCTAGGCAGAATGTATTTGGCCTGTGGGAGGAAACTGGAGTACCTGCCGAAATCTCACACAGACACGGGCAGAACATGCAAACTCCACACACAGGCGGCACCCGCGGCGAGCGTCGCAGCCGGGTACTTCTTGCTGTAAGGTGGCAGCGCTACTTACATTGCCACCGTGCGCCCACCCCAGCCCGTTTGAAGCATGTGAATTGTAATTGTCATACGGATTCGTAACCGCAATGTTCCCCCCGGCAGCGGAGCACTTGAACGTAGCCTTTTGTGGTGGTTTTACACGGCGAGTTGCCACGCACCGTGCCCGGACGTCCCTTCGAACATGTTGTCGTTCTCCAGCGCCAACCGGTACACGTATTCGCGGCTCAGCCGCAGGATCTGCTCGCGCAGCTGCGCCGTGCTCGACTGCCTGGCGCCGCCGTGTTGCCGGAGCGTCACCAGCAGCAGCAGCAGCATCCAGCCGACGCCCAAGCCGACGAGCAGCTGGCCGGTGCGGTGCGATCCCAGCCTCCACTGCACCGGCATCGTGGCTCTCGCGCGGCCTTCCGTTAACGCCTTTGCCTTCCTGCAGGTGGGAACGGGATGAGGTGAAGGGGGCGCATGCGTGGTTGCGCCCTCGCCCCTGAGTCCGCGCATCCACGCTTGCTTGAACGTGCGCGCGCGCGTTCCCTTTCCAGAAACAAAATACTACGTTGTGAGAGGAGTCTTGTCAAGAGCTTCGATAAAGAGGACAGCTGTTTTGTGTCTTCCAATTAATTTAGTGTTTTTTTTTCTCATCGACAATGGCTCTGACAAGCAAAAAATGCTGCAAAAAGCCTTTTTTTATGTTTACAAAGTAATGTGGTTATATCATATTTTGTGGTTGCTTGCACAAGATTGCAACTTGCAGGTTTCCTGAATGACTCTAAAACACTACACTGTATTTGAAATGCAATTTTGTTTACAAAGACACAGAAGGACCATGTATTTAGTAGTTAACGCAAACAATATTGCCAAAACGTAACGGTTATTATTACACTGAGCTTTCAATCTAGAGGTCGCTGGTTTGACCTCTCAGCACAGCAAATGAAATAATGGGCAGGTACCTTTTAAAGCCTTCCACCTGTCCACCCAGCATAGAAAAGGGCCACACCACAGTTAATAATACATTATGATCTATATAATGTGCACATGTATGCATTGTCTAAGGTATTCATTCCAATATTGACTGACTTAGGTAACCTAGAGGGATGGTCAAGCTATTTGGCACCAACCCGCCAAATATTGTGCCTTATTACATTAAGGGTTAATAGTTAATACATTATTGAGTGTTTTTTGTTGTGAAAAGAAACCAGCAAACCCAGAGAAACCCCACGCAGAACACAGGGGGAATACACGACCTCCAGCACAGAGTGGTGCCCGAGGTGGGAATAGAAACGCTTCCGGTAAGATTTCCTGTCTGTGAGGTGCAGCGCTTTGTGACCCTCGAGTGGAAAGCGCTAGAGAAGTGCAATTATTACTTAGGTGTCCACTGCGCCACCATGCCGTCCAGTTGATCTAACGCAGGTCATGTGAGGGTGGGGTGAGATGAGCAAGTACTAAGCCGCACCTTTTTTTTTCACAAGCAGTCACTCGTGCAGCTGACACGACGGAACATATGCGCCGTTCGCAAGCCTTCTGTTTTAAACGTTTATTGGAAGACTGCCTTGTTTTGCAGGCACGTTATCTGATGACAGCTTGCAATGGGGCAACTGTGGGGATCGAGGGAAGTGGGCGGTGGGTGGTAACCCGACTGGGCCGCCGTGTCCCTGTGGGCATTGATTTCCCCAAAAGGGTGGCACGGAGGCACGGAGGCACGGTGGCCCAGTGGGTAGCGCTGTCGCCATACAGCAAAAAGGGCCCGGGTTCGAATCTTGGCTCGTGTGTCTTTCTGTGTGGAGTTTGCATGTTCTCTCCTCGTGACCGCGTGCGTTTTCGCCGGGCACTCCGGTTTCCTCTTACAGCCCAAAAAACATGCTGCTGCATAGGTTAATTGGCTCGCAGACTAATTGCCTTCAGTGCCCGGTGATGGCCTGGCATCCCATCGTTGGTATATCCCTGCCTTGCGCCCTGTGTCTGCCGGGATAGGCTCCAGCTCACCGCAACCCTGTACAGGACGAAGCGGTTTCTGACGATGAGATGAGTTAGTGACCATTGCCCTCACCACAGAGAGTCGCAGACGACGCACAAAGGCTTTTGCGGGAGGATGTCAAGAGTTGGCACCTGCAAACAAACGTGCGACACAAAGGCAAATGAGTAACTTGATCATAAATGTCACGCTGTGTGTCTGCAGAGGTCAGGGTCGCAGCATTTCAGTTACGCTGACATTCAATAAATACCACAACATTTACAAAGTTCTGGCAGGTATACAGAGCTCATGACTTTACAATTGTTTCTTGCTGTAGCCGATGACTTTCAATTGAAACTTCAAAGTGGAACTAGCATCAGTACACATTTAGAATTTAACAAAAGATGCCCGGTTATTTTTTTTATGCAAACATATATTTATTGTAGTAATGTTCAAACAGACCTCTGTAAATGATTTGCGTTAGGTCGCAAATCCAAATTTTGTCAAAAATACCATGATATCCATTGTCAAAAACATCATTTTCTGTAATTAATTTCAAAGTCATGGCCTGAAATGTCTGTAATTTATACAACAGCAAACTGGCAAGTGTGTTGTACGTTAGTAGTAATGAATTGACACATTCTGTTCACGTGACAAAACCTTTCTGAGTGGCTGTGTCGGGTAGAGGTGGGTTTACGAAACATGAGCTGATGACAAAAAAATGGATTTCATGGATATTTCCTTCATTTCTTCGTTGTTCCACTATTGGACACACATGCATCTCCTTACAGTTGATTGATGTTTGACTACTATTGTAAACAACAGTGCATCATATGCAATGGAAACTGATTTTTTTAAGTTTGGTACATTGACCTTCGTGATACACGAATAGCCCCTCACGTCATGTTTGTCCTTCGGCAATTGTTTTACTTTACGTCACCATGCTGGTCAGGCTGATAATTAAAATGAGAGGGGTGTGGGTACTATTCGGGACCAGTTCAGATACCAATTGCCACCGACGTTAGCCGTGGCTGGAAATCAAGCCAGGTTCATAGCACAGTGCAGGATCTGATGTGCCACTGGCGGCACCCCTTTTGGCTGTACTGGAATTTAAATAATAACGATACGTCTACTGCTGGACGAAGGTCTCCCAAAGCTGTTGCCATCTCTTCATGATTCAACAATGCGATCTTGCACGCAACACCTGCACACGAGCTGAATTATGAATTTAAATATGCCCGTGAATTGTTAACGTGTTCTCAGTGGAGTCTAAAGCATCAACAATGTCTAGCAGTCTGCTGGCAACACTCTCCCACGACTCTGCACATTCTGGACTGTATTAAGAACAAATTTAGATAGTACGGTAAATAATAGCATCATATAAAACTCAGCCAACTGGTACTATTTTGCTTAGATCGGAGTAGAAATCTTGTAAATGGTTCACATATACATTATTGTAATAGACTACGGTATATAAATGATTGATAGCCTTTGTAGCGATCCACTGCTGGATGAGTGCCTCCCCTTGCCACGAGTCATGGCAGTTTAGCCGAGCATGCTTCAACCGGTCCAGGTCAAAGTACAAGATGCGGTGATTTATCTTGTCTGCTTTAAAGTCAATGAAGGTCTGCATCGTTCAGCTTCACCGGTCTGTTTTGGCCAGATTTGACCGCTTGCGGGTAACGTCAATATATTGATGGGAGTTTCAAAGGGACCCAACAGACTGGGTTAGTTACTTCTGGATTCCGATCGTGCGCCAGACTCATTTTGAAGCGCGTTTCCCAAGCAGCGGCCCTTGCTGACAAAGAAAATATTGTTGATATGCTGTTCTCTCCACATGTCTGTGCAGCGCTTTGTGACCCTTGGGTGAAACGCGCTCTGGAAGTGCAGCTATTATTATAATTCAGCTGACGATAAAATGGGTCACACTTATGGCTTAATTAACATTTCAGTATCACCGTCGTAAGTTATAGTCACCATTATCATCGTCAGTATATACGATACTGGTCAATCACATCTGCAGTCAATAATAGCAGCATTGCCCGGTGTGGATGAACCACGTTGTAGAGACAACAGCAGCAGATGACCTGTGGCTAAATACTTGGCCCATTGTAGGAGCACGGAACGTTCACTACCGACTCGCATGCCTGCCAAAGGCAGTCAGCAATGCTTTTAGTTGCATTACATTTGGGCAACGCTCCTCGACTTGCCAAAGAGAAGTCATCAATAATATAGAGCGCACTTGAATCCCGAGTTCACTCACTAACGAGGTTATTAACGCGGTGAGAGCCAAACGTTGCGATGTCGACCACCAATTGGGTCGTGAAAAGTCTTGAAGAAACGGCGAGTCGCACTTTTATCGCCCATAACGCCAAGAAAAAAAACCCACATAAAAAAGGTGTCAACACATTTGCAAAATCGAGAAACTCGACGCGTTACGGAGGGTTAAAGAAACGAGACTGATGGTATAGATTTAAATAAGTCGGCTGAACTCGAAACCGAACACTGCACGAATCGAGTTCACCTTGCCAAGTTGGCTTTGTATACATTTGTTGCGATGTTATTTCGCCGCCGTTACCAGGTCGCTAAGGCGTAACCAATATATGCGTGGTCAATGACGTGACATTAGCCGCAGGGTTTTATCTGGGGGAAAAAAAATAATCAAAAGGACTGCCGACTGTGATCCGGTGAAGGCGAGAATGACATGACTTTATTACCTGCATCAGTTTATTGACCAGGCGCAGATTTCAGTTCCTTGTCATTTGTCAGATACGAGTAACATCATTGTGGACCGATCCATACGCTGGACGGATTTGAAACATAATTTCTGCTTTCAGACCATTTTCACAAACGTACCAATGACATTAATATATTAACCTACTGTAGAACACATGTATAGATATCCTGGCCAAAAGTAATGTCCAAGATGACTGGATTCAAAATGTATAATTCTGTAGTTTATAACGGGCAGTACAATTCCACTAGTAAAAGAACCGTATGGTTGCCCGCCGAGCTACCTGCACTACCAACGACCGACGTGAGTTATAACCCTGCATTTACTGTTATAACGCATCGCAAAGTGTTCGTTCAATGTCGAATGTATCCGCTCGAAGAGGGTACAACTCAGTGGCACGAGAAATTTTGCAGAGAAATGGGGGGGGGAGGGTGAGGTATGCATGCGGTCAACCGGTGCCAACTCGCCAGCCACTGCATCATCGATATTGTGATGTGGAACGCAAGCGAAGAATCCGGAAGAAACCCGGGTAGAACTGGGGGGGTTCATCGTACAAACGTCGTACAGAAAGGCGCCCGCTTCGGACGGGAGCTTATTTCCGAGCGAGTTCTGTGAGAGGCGCAATGTTACCGCGGCACCCACGTGTCCACGCTCCACGTCCCTGGCGCACGGCACCGGGGGGGGGGGGGAGACATCCAGCAGTGGACCAAACAAGGCTCTGCAGCGTCCGTCACAGAGCAGCGCCGTTGCTCGAAACTTTCGCCCGTTTCGTCGTCGCGTCGCATGCACATCGGCAGTACTGTCCAACACGTGTGCGCGCTGCCACTCACCGACGCACTGCGCAGCGGTGGCGCAGCGGTTAAGCGCGCCTCGAAGCCGGCGTCCGCAGTTCGATTCCCGCTCGCAGCCACCAACACCGGTGGCGATTTTGTGAACCGGTCCTGGAGAGGAGGAGGCGGAGGAAGAGGAGGGGGTTGGCTCCCCCTAAGTCGACTCCGCCTCAAATAAATCACTTGTGCTCTGTGTAAACATCGCCACTGAGATGAGGATGCTGCCAGGCGTGCTGCTGAGCACCCACCCCCGAGTGCGCCGTGCTGGCCTCGGCACAGCACTTGCCTCCCCTAGTCTGTCGAGGCTACACCTTGGGGAAGTGGATCTTTAATCTTTATACTTCACAGCACATCCATCAAAAACTAACTCTCGCGTCGCAAGCCGTGGGGATGCGGCGACAGTGAGTCTCCGCTGTAGCGCGCGCGGGGCAGCCGCGGACACTCGCAGCGGTGCCGATCCCGCAATCGCGAGTTGTGTCAGCGCGCAAGAGTTCAGTATTATTGTTATAGAGACACGCGTGGCGGAGGCGCGCAGTGATCGCCGCCCGCCCCCCACCGTCCCTCTTCCTCTGCGCCTCGCCGTCCGGTGACGTCACCGCGCCGGGGCCTCACTGTCCCCGCGTACAGTGCGGCGGCGGCACGAGCGGCGTCGCGGCCGACGTCACGCGCCGCGCCAGCCAATCGGAGCGCAGAGACCCGCCTCGTCGCGCGAGGGAGGCGCGTGATGTTGATAGTGGTGGGTGGG
>JAZEWT010000023.1:5475195-5491773 GCA_036362905.1 Mordacia mordax | reverse complement strand
CCTCCACGTCGCGGACGATGGACGGGCGTTCACTCATAGATGGTGACCGCCGCTATTATAACGCGCGGAGGAAATTGCACAGCGCTAACGAGCAGTTATAAATTCCGCATGCCTAAACCAAGCGGAGTGACTTTAACAGCGGCCAATGTTAAACGCACACGTCGACGCACGCTATTTACGAGCCACGACATCTCACACTCTCTCTCTCTCTCTGATGACATCTCCCGTATGAGTTATGTAACGCATAACGCAAGTGTAAATTGTACGTGGCCAGCTATGCAGCCGGCTGATAAGCGAGCCTGAAACGAGGCCTCCGGGCTTCGTCCATAAATGGAGAAATAAAGGACATTTTCCGGGATCATTTTTTTTAATGTTTTGATTGCCACGAGTGTCCCAGGCTCAACGGTTGCAGGTTATTCGAGGTCTTGCAGAGATGAAGCTCGGGTTGTTTTTTCTTCTTCTATTCTCTCTCTCTCTCTCACTCCGCAGCGCGGTGCATTCATCACCGAGATTGAGAGCTCAGAGTGGAAAGCGATGATTCCGTTCGCCGCCTGTCATCCACCGATTGGGGACCGTTTGAAAAAAAGACAAACTGCCGGGTGCGTGATACCGTGAAGGTCCGTGCGACGCCTCGTGTGGAAACTGGTGGCCCGTGAACCCCCCCCCCCCCCCCCCCCCCGACCGATGGCATAAATATGTTGCAGAGCAAGGCTGTTAAGCGTGTAAAGAAATACGAATGTATGAGAAGAGAAGACTCTTGTGTTGTTGAGTGACGCAACGTTGTGAAGGAGGCGGCGAAACGATTCACACAGCTGTGCCTTCGAGCAGCTGTTCGGAGCGATCCTCACACGCCGGGCTCTGATAAACCACCATCGATACAAAGCTCGCTTTGAAACGAGGACGTGTTCATCTGGAAATATCTCAAGAGTTCTGCACGAGCAGCAACGAAAATGTTTAGTAAGAAACTTCATATTGATTGACGATTTAATTTTAACGAAAATGAAGCCGATAATGATGACAATTTCACTCGCAATGGCGACAGAGGGCAGAAAAGCGACGATAAAAGCCAGCGATAGTAATTACACACAGTGCGGTGTAGCTAAAATCCCATTGGATTATCCCGGCAGACACAGTATACGAGGCAGGGCTATACCCATGCTGGGACGCCAATCCATTACAGGGCACCGGAGACAATTCTGTCCAGACAATGAACCTAGGCAGCAGTATGTCTTTGGACTGTGCGAGGAAAGTGGACAATGCAGCGAAACGCCACGCAGATAAGGGAGAACATGTAAACTCTAAAGAGATTGGTACCCGAGCCTGGACTCGAACCCGGGTGGTCTTTGTGTGAGGCGACAGCGCTGCTTACCGCGCCGCCTTGCTGCCCACTGTGTATTGTCTTTGCTTCTAAAAGCAAGCAATCATTACCCTCTCATTCACTGGGAGCCATCGAGCCCGCTCTCACCCACCCATTAAGCTCGAGGCATGACATTAAACACTGCCGACAGAGATACACAGGGCAGGAAATGTTTCCTTCGTCGGGAAGAATTGCTGCCTTAGAGAAGCTAATGTAGACTGGGATAAGTAATGCGTGCCTATAAGGAAGATTTAACAAAAACCTTTTTGTCTGGGTTCGCATTTTAAAACGCAGAACACGCAGCTGCGTACGGATCAGCGTTGCTCGCACACGTTTGGAGGCAATATGCTTCTACTAGCAAAGTACCCGCCCTACGGGCGATCTTGTTGAAAGCGTGTAACACGTTCCTACTGACGTCACGACCAAGGCGAAGGAGCGCTTCACAGGGTTGACGGTGCTGGTGCAGCAGTGGGAACTTAAAGCTGAAATAGTCTCAAGGTCTCATCTCATCTCATTGTCTGAAACCGCTTAGTCCTATACAGGGTCACGGTGAAGCCGGAGCCTATCCCGGCAGACACAGGGCGCAAGGCAAGGATATACCGACGATGGGACGCCAGTCCATCGCCGTAGTCTCAAGGTTCAGAAGAATAGTCGAAAAGTGGGAAGTTTAAGCTGAATTAACACAAATGCTCAGGTGTTGTCTGGATACAAGTTGCA
The DNA here is from genome assembly GCA_036362905.1 of Mordacia mordax. NCBI lineage: Eukaryota > Metazoa > Chordata > Hyperoartia > Petromyzontiformes > Petromyzontidae > Mordacia > Mordacia mordax. The sequence goes on along the minus strand of JAZEWT010000023.1, from coordinate 5,489,699 downwards.
CTTACAGAGGATTAAACCTGGTACCCTTAGTGTGGAAATACATACATACAAATAAAAAACGCTTTCTCGATTATAGACGAGTGTATTTCTCATCTCATCTCATTGTCAGAAACCGCTTAGTCCTGTGCAGGGTCGCGATGAACCGGAACCTATCCCGGCAGACACAGGGTGCAAGGCAGGGATATATCCACGATGGAACGCCAGTCCACCACCGGGTACTGAGGGCAATATAGTCTGCAAACCAATTAACCTATGCAGCAGCATGTTTTTTGGACTGTGGGAGGAAACCCGAGTGCCCGGCGAAAACCCAAGCGGGCACGGGGAGAGAACTCGCAAACTCCGCACAGAAAGGCACCCGAGCCAAGATTCGAACCCGGGACCTTCTTGCTGTGAGGCGACAGCGCTACCCACTGGGCCACCGTGCCGCCCTATGTGTATTTAACACGTTGTTCTGCAACGACGTGTATGTATATAAAAAAAACCCCCAAAATTTCTGATTTTTCCATTCTAATGTCGTCGTTGTTGACGTGCCGTTCTCTCCACAGCTCTGTGCAGCGCTTTGTGACCCTCGGGTGAAAAGCTCTCTATAAATACAATTATTATTATTACGTTCGGCACGATGTGCCCGGGCGCATAGCGTTGCAACAAGTCGCGGCACAAAACCGGGAAGACGCCCAGCAATGTTCCCAGCATTTGCGATTTTCGGGCAAATCCGCAATGTGGCTTTTATTTAGACTTCTTAATTACGTGTCCCAAATTATCAGTGGCGTAGAGGGAGAGGCTGGGAGGAAGTGCGGAAGGAAGGGATTGGGTCATTTCAAAAGAGGAATGTCATGGTCAAGCAACGTTGATTTGGCACAGATGTTCAGGCGGGTCTGATGACATCTCTGGAAACCGTAGTCAGGATTTAACACGTGTGACCATTGCAAGCTGTCGAGCGTCACCATTTGTTAGTTTTAATTCAAAAATGTATTTATTATTTTAGTTTTTATTTGCTCTCCATTGATTAATAGTCATTACTTTATTTAATGGGCGGCGCGGTGGCCCAGTGGTTAGCGCTGACACCTCACAGCAAGAAGGTCCCGGGTTCGAATCTCTCGGCTCGGGTGCCTTTCTGTGTGGAGTTTGCATGCTCTCCCCGTGTCCGCGTGGGTTTTCGCCGGGCACTCCGGTTTCCTCCCACAGTCCAAAAGCATGCTCCTGGATAGGTTGATTGGCTCGCTGACTAAAATTGTCCCGCAATGCCCGGCGATGGACTGGCGTCCCGTCGTCGGGTGTATACCTGCCTTACGCCCTGTGTTTCCGGGATAGGCTCCGGCTCACCGTGACCCTATATAGGATTAAGCGGTTTCAGATAATGAGATGAGATTAGTATTGTTATACTGATGGAGGTTTTCGCTGCTCGATGCATGATGATGGCTTCCAAAAGCTGATCTTTCGAACAAGTCTAGCCGTGTCGAGCGCTCTTTGCCCCCTTCACGACGTTTAATTCCAAGCCGGTGGTGCAATGGTAACGTCTGCACCTCACAGCCGTTCGGATGCCCACCTCGTTTCGTCTTCCTGTGCCGAGTTTGCGTGTTCTCCCCCCGTTCTGCGTGGGTTTCTTCCGGCTCCACCGTACAAAAGACACGCTGCTCTCTCGGTTAATTGGCCTGATGAGTAAGTTTCCCCCAGTGCCCTTCGAGGTACTGCTGTCACATCCTAGGTGGATATCTCTGGCCTTGAGTCCTTTTGTCTGCCGGGATAGGCTCCGGCCCCCCGAGACGCTGCGCTGGATTAAGTGGGTATCGATAATTGTGTCCGGGGGAGTTTGTGCTGGCTGACCACTTGTCTGCCTTTTTCCCTCTCGCTGCGGTTTCCTCGAGCCTTGGAACAAAATACCTTCAAGATTCACCCAAAGGGCCCCCCACGACGCTGTAGGAAACCGGAGAGAGGTAGAGGGAAGGCAGTCAACCGGCGTCATCCCGCCAGACATTGCATCCCTATACATCATGTTGTTGATAATGAGTGTGTTTTTGTCGTTGTGCCAGGATTTTGCCCAACGGCTTAACTGAATTTAAAACAACTGTGATACCATTAGCCCATTAATAACAGCGTAGCTTGGCTATAGTAATAATAACAATAATTGCACTTCCAGAGCGCCTTTTACCCGAGGGTCACAAAGCGTTGCCCAGAGCTGTGAAGAGAACGGCATCAACAGTAATAACGATATATGAATGGCAAATCAACAACAAGAATGTGTTTTTTTTATTTAGTTTAAAGTTAGTAGGCAACCAAATACATTTCATGCTTCGCCTCTCGCAATGGTCCCGGCACCACTGCTGAAGGTGATTCATTGTGCAGCGCTTTGTGACCCTCGGGTGAAAAGCGCTCTGCAAGTGCAATTATTATTATTAATCGTCTACAGCGCCGGATCACAGCGCAGGTGATAAACATTCTGCACTGTGCGTGTTTCTTGTGCGTGCCCGTGTTCCCAACAGACCGCTGAGACGAGTCGCCTCCTGGTCTCAGTCCGCCGGGGATGAGGAATCGCTGGTGAGTTGCTCTTTTGTGCCGGGGATTCATGTTCAGCGACGGCGCTTGGTGTGCGGCGACTGTGCCGTGTGGCTTAACGCTTTGAGAGTCGGACGTGGCCCCCTGGGAAGGCCGCCGCTTTCGATACGGTTTTACGGAGGAGCGGTTAAAACCACGCTGGAAGCTTCCGAAATCCACTGCAGCCCGTACCGCACTGAACACTTGAGCCGCTTTCACACCGGTATGCCGTCGCAGACCGTACCGGCTTACTTTCACCTCTGGATACCACCGCGGTCAATGAGTGGGTCGAGTTTGGCCGGATATCAAGTGGGTGCTCCCGTTTCTTTGCTGATATTTTACCTGCACGGAAAAGGAGGTTGGAGAGGTGGGTAGTTCAGAGTTCCCTCTAATCGAGTACCCTTCCGTCAACATCGTCGACAGTAAGCAGTTGCAGGGCTGCACCTTTACCTTATGCAAGCGTACATTTATAAACATTGTAACTCACACACGCAGTCCAAGCCGGGCCTATCGGTTCAAACAGCTGATATTTTAATTGCCGAGTTCCTGTAAGCCATTCCCGCCCCTGCCTTATCTCCGATTTCGAGACCGTCATATAACTCTGCCACAATTAACCCTGGTCATGACAGGATGTCGGCCTTGTCTGACTCATCAAATGATTGAGTGAAGGCCAGCGCTTGGAGATTCCAGTCGCAAACCCACGGCCCCCTCCTGTGCTGTTGAGAACCGACGGAAACTCAGTTGATCCAGAGGAGTCTCTTAACTGCACAGTGACCCGCGTTGGACCAAAACCTTTACGGGCATGGCCGGTTGTTTGGCTGAATTTAGGAAATGCCGCGAAAAAAGCGAGCAAGCGTTGTTGGCGTTAGGCCCGATACATTTTCAGGAAGCGTTTTTAATTCGCTAAGCTGCTTTATGCCATCTTTGAAAAATTGCAATTCACATTATTTCTCGGTGCACATTATCGGCCTAGCGAAAGCTTAGTGACATCCATGAAGTAGGGCATTATTAATTATTTCAGCAAGTATAGCGTTCCGGTGCGAATCATAGAGTAGTTGTTTGTTATGAGGTTTTACTTTTTAGATGTGAGGACTTAAAACCAGAAACAGACTATCCACAAATGTAGAAAACAAATGAATTGCCTTAAACATTGGCCAATAGATTGTAATACCTCCAGGCCAATTTGTCTATCTAATGCTGGAACCCTCATGCCGTACAGTTAGCAAGGGTTATTAGACCATACTTCACTACACTGGTCATGCCTGCTTCTTGAACGTAGTGAAGAGGTCCAAAATAAGAATGGATGTTGTGCACTACCCTCTACTGCTCACGATTCCTATTGCACCTGTGAGTGTGCATGGTGGTGATCCATACACACACCACCTGGTCTCCGATAATTACGATCATAGGCATGGTCATCGTTGGCTTTAAACGATTTTAAAATAAATTCGGTTCCTCGTCTTCACATGTTGAGGATAGACTCGAAATGCTACGTTTGTTGCGCACAAAGTGCCAAATGAAATGCGTGTCGCCAGAAGACATCGCTTGTGCAATAATAACCGAATAATGGTCAACGGTGGAATGCGCCTGAAGGACACCCACCGCGGAGATGCAACGATGGGATTGGCTTACGTGAAGGTTGCAGATCGTAACATCGCAGCGCCACGGGGGGGAGGCGGGTGGCTATGACTCAGTGGCGAGTGGGGGAGGCCTTCATCAAAGCCTGACAATTTATAAACAGATGTTAGGACTTTGGAACAGAGTCTGTGCTTGGGGGGGGGGGCACCTTGCAGCAATACATTTGCTGAGTTTCATTTCTGGTTCTGATGTCTATGTGGGTTTTTGCTGGGAACTCCTGTTTCTGTGATAGACTGGCGTCTAATCCTGGTTATAGCCCTGTCCTGCGCCCTGTGTCTGCTGGGATAGGCTGCGGAGTCCTGCAACCCTGTACAGAATTACGCAGATACTGTTACGAATGAATGACTGCCTCTGTGTGTCAAGAAGTGTATTGATAAAAAAAATACGTGGGGAGCAGTGGCTCAGCGGTTGATGCGCTGGACTACAAACCCGGCGACCCGAGTTCGAATCCGACTCACGGCCAACACCAGCGACAATTTCCTTAGCCTCAAATGAGTACCTAGTGCAATGTGTAAATATTGCCACGAGGGAGACAAAGGCGGCCAGGCGTGGTGTTGGTCTCCCACCCCCCCGTGTGCCGTGTCGACCTTCATAGGTGCTACTCGCTAACGGCACTTGACCCTACAGTCTGTTAAGGCTATATGGGGGATCTTTGTCTTTTATAAAAATATGGGCGAATCAAAGTAATTTATATTCCGAACAGCTAATTTCACACAAATGTCCTCTTCGACCCGTATATTATTTCCTTGTCGGGGACCCTAATAAGCTGGTTATAATTGCTGTTAACCCATCAATTGTCCTCGGTTTCCTCATGCGCCTTCACATTCGGTGACTCTACGGCAGTAGGCTCGTTCGCGCGTGCGTGTGCATGTGTGTGGCCTTCACGAGCCGGGCATGTTTTCACGGTGCGGACCCCGCGCATCAACGGGTCACAAGCGGAGCGAATCTGGTAACGCCACGGGGGAATTGACGGGTGTCAGGAAGCAGAGCCGTCCTGTGTACAGAAGGCATTCCTGGGCCGGGAGTTCCTCTCGCTCGGGAGCTATTGCGACTGATAAACGCCACGGCGTAGATTTCCTCCCTTTTCCGGTGGCTCCTAAGCCGGAGATGCGGCGAGATAATAAAGCACCGAAAGTTGTAAAATCCAGCAAAATAGCTTTTAGGATGCGCCCGCTTTTGGTCCTTGTGGGTTCTGGGAATTTCTCATCTCATCTCATTGTCTGAAACCGCTTAGTCCTATACAGGGTCGCGGTGAGCCGGAGCCTATCCCAGCAGACACAGGGCGCAAGGCAAGGATATACCGACGATGGGACGCCAGTCCATCGCCGGGCACGGCGGGGCAATTTAGCCTGCGAGCCAATTAACCTATGCAGCAGCATGCTTTTTGGACTGTGGAAGGAAACCGGAGTGCCCGGCGAAAACCCACGCGGACACGGGGAGAGCATGCAAACTCCACACAGAAAGGCACCCGAGCCGAGAGATTCGAACCCGGGACCTTCTTGCTGTGAGGCGACAGCGCTAACCACTGGGCCACCGTGCCACCCTTCTGGGAATTTACAAACGTTAAATTGTCATTCCCAACCAATAGGTCTTTACCCGTCAGTTGAGAACACCTGTATTGAGAGATGTGGTTGCCAGTGTAAACCGAGGCTGTCCAGTTTGACCCGGCTTGACCCGTTGCCCCCCAATGGTGGTGGGTGTTGGAGAAGAATTTTACGACTGGATTCCTTCCCTTCCTGAAGCCTGCCTCGTTTAGTCGGAGGGTCTTCAGATCATTGTTGTTCTGAAACCTCCTCCAAAACCTGTTCACCAAAGAGAGACCCTGGCAGGAGTGCTGGACTTCAGGCCTGTTAACCAAGGGAGCTGCTACAAGCTTCCATGCGACATAGTTCTGGGGTTCATTGGAACATGGAATCTCTCCATGATGATGAGGTTACCATGCAAAAGATGCACAATTCATTACTTTGTATTGCATCGACTCCAACAAACATCGTCTCCAATATCAAAAAAAGAAAAGGTTTTGCCATTTTTGGCAGTAATACAAGTGTTCAGGTTTTAAAACAGCAAATATACACCTTTGATAAGATGTTAAGTTTATGAAAAACCACACGTGCTTGTGGCAAAACATAAAAATAAAATGCATAATGTATGCATTGTCCTTGAAACTAATTGGCCCACACCAGAGATGGCTTTCGTTACAACCTAGTCTCACCAGTGTTAGCCATATGTTGCCAAAAGGCAAGCAGCTCAGGACAGCGCAGATATCAAAGCAATTAGTAGCTCGGGCGGAGAAGTTATATGTAGATTAAACTTGTCTCTTCTATTTACCGCTATATACCTATACCCCGCTGTATCCCTGGCAGTCAGTTGTAGATGACCCAGACAATTAGACGTTTCTGCAAATGCAGCAACTCTGAGATTTCCTTCTTGGCAACATCTGCCACGAGTAATCTGGAAAATGCTGAGCAACATTTTTAAGAACCAGAATATTTACGCGAGTTGTGCTGCATAGAGCATTTTTACAAAGATTTCCGCAATTAAATTGTTTGTGAGATCGTACGTTGTTAGCTTTCACAATATGATAACCATCGCAGGATGATCTTTCCTCTAACTTTATAGTTTACATTGGTTAGTTTTTAAAATAATGTCAATTTCCTGAATTTGCTTAAAGGTTCTGCAACTGCAGTTCAGTCAATTCACGTCTGTTACAGAACCTTCGTATCATTGCAATTTTGCATAGCCTATAGCACGCACATTGTCTGTTAAACAAACGATTATAAAGCAGTTAATTTAACTTCAAAAGCTATGACGTCATATGCGAACCAAGCTCTCAATTACTGCAGAAAACGTTTGGCGGAGGACAGATTGAATGGGCATTAATTATTTATTTGCAACGTTTACAATTAAGTTATACTAATTTATTTTATAAAAAAATATATTCAGAGAGAGTGATCGACGCGGCTGTCCCGAGAGTGCAGCTTGTCGAATCAATCAACATGCATCGAGCCGTGAAAACTTGCATCATTACAAGAAATATTAAATAAGGCAGGATTTTTTTCAGAAAAATCAACTGAGCAGCGAAAATAAAGACACGATGACAACACAACAAAACAGGCGATCTGATTGTCCCAGGTCTTATTGTTTCGTATGCTGTGTCACGGCTTCACTATCACAATTAGCATAATTTAGCAACGGTTTAGCGTAGGAGGCGAAACGTCGCAAGGGAGAGCGAGGAGGAACACTCAGCAGATATCCCAACAGAACAGCTCTTGAGAGCAATTATCGTGTGTCGAGCAGTGAAAACCAACGTGATTAGTTTGGCAACATTTGCATATAAATATCTACAACACAGCGGCACAATGAGTAACTGCTGTCTCACAGCAAGAAGTTCCTTGGCTAAATTTTCCGATTAGGTGCCTTTCTGTGTAGAATTTGCATCTTCTTCCTGTATCCACGTGGGTTTTTGCCGATTACTCCGGTTTCCTCCCAGCGTCCAAAAACTTGCTTCCGAGATTAATTGGCCCGCTATTGACCGAATTTGCCCTGCGATGAAACTGGTGTTCCTCCTCCAGATATCACCTTACCTTTCGCCCTCTGTCTGCCGGGATTTGCTCCGGCCACCCAAACAAACAAAAAAACCCACCTGCGTGTGATGAAGCGGGTGTTCTGAAACACAGGTGAGAAATCAGCAACGTCTGTGGGACGCAGTCGAGATCCGCGAGGCTTTTCGGCGATGAGACGCACGCACACACACACAATGTGGCAGTGTGTGAGGCTTGAGAACGGTCGCAATTACGCGCTGGAAACACGCGGCGGCGGCAGCAGCGAACTCACGGTGATCACGCGCACCGACACGGAGTTTACGATGCGGCGCACGCCCCCGGTACGGAACATTAAGTTGGAGACACCGTCTCCCATACCGAGGGCCGTGCCGACCTTTCTTGTAATGCTAATGAACTATAATTCATTTCCTTCCTCCCCTCTGCTGAATTCTGATGGACGATAAAATCATTCACATTGCTCCAAACCTGGGGGGAGACAAAACACCTTTTCCCTCCTCCTTTGCGCAGCAAACATCGAGCACAGCTCCATGTATGAGAGTTGCTCTCCATAGCTGGTGTTTCGGGATAGCCGTGTCGAGTGCTGCTTCTCTCTCTCTCTCCTTCACGACGTCACGCCTCACACGTGGGAGGCGTCATCCGTGTATTTCAACGCGGGAGGCGAAGCGTCACGAAGGCGGCAGAAGAATCTCCCGACACGGCTATGCTGAAGCAGCTGCTATGGAGAGAATTTTCCAACAGAGCTGTTTTATTATACATATAATAAAAAAAAATTCTCCCGGGTGGACAAAAAACATTCATCCGCCCGGAATGAAACCTGCACCCTTCTTCCTTTGTTCAGCCATAATCGAGCGGAAATATATCCGGACTGCTGCGGAGTTTTAATCGTTGCGCCGTGCAGCTCTGAGGCGTTCTCGCAAATTATGCCGCGTGTTGTTGGGCGCGATGTCCAACGTTTCACAGCACGTGCTAGAAGCCTCCCGCAGGAACCGTGTGAGTAATTTAGGGAGAATGTGAACTGCTCGGATCTGAAAAAACTCCCGACCTATAGAGCGCAACGTCTGGCATGATGCCCGACAAAACGCGTCACACCCTCGACAACACATCAGGGTAAAAATATAATTTTCTCTGATGTGAATGTCGTGAGTTGCATGCAGTGTTTTCTGTGATCAGAGATGCACTTTTTCAGTTGACATGGCGGCATGCATTTTCTGCCGGGTGATTTCCATGTTATATTTGTCTCCTATGCCAAAGCAAATTTATCTCGAGAACTGAGTTCAAGTTAAGTTACGTAGGTTTTTGTTCTATCTCACAAATCCCCTTGGGCACAATGAAAAACGGACGACTATAAATTGGATTGTAGGTGGCTGAGTAGTTCTAAGGTCAGTGCGCTGAGCTGGCGCCGCAGAGAGCCTGAGTTCGAGTCTGAGCAGCAGGCTGTGAATAAACCTTCGCCTGAAGTGCAGTGAGTTAAAGGTCTTAGCGCAGTTTCCAATTACCGCACAAACAAATATCACGTTCAAATAAATTCTGCATTCCGTTCGGCTGAGCTCCAGCTTTGAGAATTAAAACGTCATCTTGACAGTCGTGCTGTGAGCATTACTCAGGAAAGCAGAGCGGGCGGGGTGAGTGTTCTGCCCTTAGCTGCATGGACCAGGGGACACTGCATCGTTCCCGGAGGTCGCTCGCCGCCATCCGTTTTCCGAGCTCTCCTCTAACGCGGAGTGTTGCGCCGCTCCACGGGACATTGGCTTCTTCCATCATGACGCAGTGCCCACGGCACAATCGGGACAAAATTGCGAAAGAAAATCACTACAGTCACGAGACCCATGCCAAGATGCTTTCATTTTAATTAACAATTGCGTATTATAACAACACTTGTGGCACAACTCTTTACGTCGCGGTGGGCACGAGTTCGTGTTAAGCATGGGCCTGCTCCGTAAAGTGTCAATGGGGATGTCTTCCCGTTCACATTATATACATTGCGGTAATGTTTGCTTGAGATTGATGATCAAGAAGGTTGTGCAGTCAGGAAGAGACGTGACAGGGGAACAAATTAAATTAATTTCGAGAAATGCCTAACGATTGCATGCGAGCATTGTCGTTAACTGTGAAGCGGACGGTGCTTATCGCGTGTTTAGGCTCCCACATCATTAACCAGGGTGGCTGCTGGGTTCAAGCCGCGAACCTCTGCTACAGGAGGCAAACACTTAATACCACTCCGCCCCTGTTGGCAGCATCTCGCGTGGTGTGGGTGGGTTTTACAACGCCGATTGAAGCCATTGCCGGAGATTATATCTTTCTACAAATGTGACGTTATGTCGTTAATTGTACGGCTCCTCACAGATTTTACTTTAATAGTCATTGGGACATCGATGCAGATTCCTGTAGATCAAAGGTACACAACGTGTGGACCACGGGGACGAGGTTCTGCCTGGCAATACCGTAAAGAATAATTAACGATTAATTCAGTTGCATTGATTACAATTTGGTTGATTTTGGCCCATGTTAAAATACACTCGCTTTTGGGGGTGGGATCTGGAGACAGTGTGGGTCATGACCAGTGTGTGCAACCTTTGTGTGGTTATTTTATCTGGAGCTGGCCCTGATGAATAATCAGTCACGCACGTCTTGCTCTAGATCTGGTCGGGTAGGCAATTCTGTAGGGGCATATGTTTTGCAGTTGACCTCGAGGCCCCTAAATGTGTGAACCACCCCAGTGGAGTGTATTCCAGGGGGAGGAGAGGGCGTTAGTCTTCAATTAGGGCTTCACACGGTCGAGCCTCAACGCATTGTTGGCGATGGAATTTGAACACCGGGTGCCGCCCTTCGACACGCCAGCGGCTAATGTGAATCGTGAAAAATCGTGAACGATCGTGATCCCTGGCGATGAGTAAAAGCAATTATTTAATTTACAAAATGGCTTGGCCAAGGTTTCTCGGGTGCCTGTATTAAGTGTTTTCCCATCGAGTTAATTAGAAGTGGACGGAATACTGCCAATCGCACAATTAACCTGCCCCGGCTTGTTTTGCTAATCAAGTGGATTCATCGCTAAGTTTGCGATGTAATGCAAGCTTATTCCATCACAACGACGTTCCATTATTAGAAGCAGCTATCCGTGTTGCTTACATAACACCGACAAGAACGGCTAATCGCGTTCGCTCACAATCCCGAGCATGACTTATCACCACGTTAATATTGTTGCACGTCTAAAAGGCAGTCCGTATGTGTTGAAGACGAAACACGTCAACACTGCTTGAAATGTGTCTGATTTTTTTACGCCGTGTACTTACGTGATAAGTGAAATGAATTTTGTGTTGTTGAAAAGTAATTTTGCTATGAAAGGCATTGTTGGAATGTTGAATAACCCAATCTCAAAGCATAAACACTGCTGAAATATGTGCATATTTCAGAAGGTAAATAGTGCGTTTCTGAGATTAGTCACTTAATGCTATTGCAGCAGAAGTGTCTCCACTAGGGGGAGCTGAAGTCAGGGCCCTGTAGAGGATATTTTGGCCTGCTCTTACAAGGGAATTGCTCGCAAGAGTTGCTCTTTTGGGACAGCCGTGGCGAGCGTTCCTCTCTTCTCGCCTCTCTCCTTCTCGCACCTCCCCAAGTTGGAGAGATATCCCGGCGCTCGAGCGAGGGAGGTGAAATGTCGCGAAGGCGAGGAGAGGAACGCTCGCCATGGCTATCCCGAAAGAACCGATATCTTTCGTCGATTCTCTGTACAGTGCAGTATTGGCGAGGTATTTTTCGCAAGACCGGTCTTGTTCTAAGCGTACAACACGTCTCTCTGATCTCAGGATAACGGTGGAAGTGTGCTTAACACGGATGCTTCTCGTGCAAACGTGCAAATTTACAGCCCAAATTGTGTTAGAGTTTTAGAAGAGTAATCAATAAGTGGGATGCAAAGCTGAAATAAGACAAAGGCTTTGATGTGGTGCTGCAAAATATCGCACTTATGAATAATTCAACCGTGGTACCCTCAGTGCAGACATACATAAAAAAAACACTTGCTCTTGTGGGGCATATGTTATATACAGATTGTTGTCCATAATGAAACAAGTCATGTTCTCTCCCCGTGTCCGCGTGGGTTTTCGCCGGGCACTCCGGTTTCCTCCCACAGTCCAAAAAAACATGCTGCTGCATAGGTTAATTGGCTTGCAGACTAAATTGCCCGCAGTTGCCCGCTGATGGACTGGCGTCCGATCGTGGATACACCCTGTGTCTGCCGTGATAGGCTCCGGCTCACCGCGACCCTGTACAGGACTTAGCGGTTTCTTACAATGAGATGAGATGAATACTGCAAGTGCTGCCCACATTGCCACTCCCGCAACCCATCAATAATCCCTTCCCCCCCCCCGTCCCCCCCTCCCCCAATGCTCCCACACCTGCAGAACCAGCTGAGCCAGAAGGTAGCGCTGGAGCGGAGGCAGCGTGTGGCGAGCGAGCGCAGGCTTCACGAGGCCACGTCGGAGCTCACCGACTGCCGCATGCAGGCGCTGTCTCTTGCGAGGCAGCTACGCAGGTCAGCGTGCGTGGCGAGCGGCTGTGCGCGTGAGCGGTGGGGCAGCGGTTTGCGCGCTGGGCTGCAAACCTGGCGATTCCCGGGAGTTTTTGCCTTCCGCTCGTGGACACCAACACCAGTGACGAGTTTGCGAACTGGTCCTGGGCCTCACTTGGGTCGATTCGGTGTCTCATGAGTACCTGGTGTGGTGTGTAAACATTGCCAAATGGGAGACAAATGCGGCCGGGCGTGGTGATGGTCACTCACATCTTCTGTGCCGTGCTGACCTTCATGGGTGCTCGATAAACAGAATCTTTGTCTTTGTGTGTCAGCCCATGACAACTGGGTCTGTCCCATGACCTCCTGTCAGCCAGCCTTCGACGCGTGATAACTCCTATGTGCACCTGGCCTGGCACAAGCGCCACGGTTAAATGTCACAGTCACTTGGTAGTGAACGACGGTTCTTGATGTTTGTGTGTCCCGTGCGTGTCTCACCTGGATGGGCGGTGGCCAAGCGGTTAGCGTGCTGGGCTACACACCTGGCGACCCGAGTTCGAATCCTGCTCACGGCCAACACCAGTAATGATTTTCTGAACCGGTCCTGGGCCTCCCCTAGGTCGACTCAACCTCAAATGTGTACCTAGTGCAATCTGAAAATATTGCTACTGGGGAGACATATTTGGCCGGGCGTGGTGTTGGTCACCCACCCCCTCTTGTGCCGTTTCGACCTTCATAGGTGCTAGCTAATGGCACTTGACCCTACAGTCTGTTAAGGCTATATGGGGGATCATTGTCTTTGTCTAATCTGGATCTGTCCTGTGACCTTGTGCCAACCGGCGAGCCTTCCTCACTTAATTCGTGTGACAGCCTCAAAGTGCACCTAACCTGGCACAAGTGTCGCGGTAGAGGTGGCGTTGTGGTTTTAAAGATGCGGTGCCGTTCCCGGGCCACTACGCTACGGCTGCAGTTGGCGGAATTTGATTCTCGACCATGTTACCGGGGTTGCAGGAAGAACAATACTGTATCGAGATCGTAATGCGTTGGCATGAGTGGGTTGTTATTAAGCTCCTGAGATAAAACTGGGACTTTGAATGTCATTGTAAGACTTATAAGGGTGGAATGGTGGCGCAGTGAGTAGCGCCGTCGTCTCACAGCAAGAAGGTCCCGGGTTCGGTTCCCCCCTGGCTCGGGTGCTGTTCTGTGTGGAGTTTTCGTCGGGTACTCAGGTTTTCTCCCACAGTCCAAAAAATACGGCCAGGTTAATTGACAGCTGGTTAAATCGTCCCCCCACTGCCCTCGCAGGGGCTGCACGTGGCCTGGCAAACTGTGCAGTCGGTCACCTCGGCGACCACAGCCATGAAAACCCCACTAGGGGTTTTCATATCGACGTAGGGCATGTCGACGTAGGGCAAGGAGGAATAAGAGTTACAGATTACCCAGGACAGATAACATCAATGAGAGAATAATCTTAAAAAACAGGACCGGTGGAAACCCTCGTGTGCATGATGGTGGGGTGAGGGAACTTGTGGTGCAGCAATTGTGGTGCAGCAATTGTGGTGCAGCAATTGTGGTGCAGCAATTGAAGCCCACGACGACAGGGCATCTCAACCATCTGCACCCTCACGACCCACTTGGCCCACTTGGTTTGATCTCCAGAAACCACTAGGTGGAGATCTCGGCCCACTGATGGGTCGCGACCCACCGGTTAAGAATAGAAGCACTGCGCAATGGACCCAATCACCAAAGTTTGCTCTCTGACTGCGGCTAACGTCAACGGTAATGTATCTGAGCCGGTCCTGGTCCTCTACTCGGTCAACTCAGCCTTGGAATAGCATCTGGTGTGGTGTGAGAAGATCGCCGGTCTGGATGTTAATGCGGCCGTGTCCAGGCGTGCCTCGGTGCGGCGCTCCGTGCTTCATAGGTGGTCGCTGCCCGGCAACAGCACTTTTCACCAACAGTCTGTTAAAGGTGTACAATGGATGTCGTCTTGGCATCAAGGCTGACGGGGTGTGGGGGTGCAGGGGGGGGAGATATGAGCTGCGGTGATGGAGGGAGAGCCAGGGTAGGACGGCACATTGTGGCCAGATAGCAAGAGCGGGCAGGTTTAATTCAAACGTGCCACCTCAATAATAGGACAGTGGAGGTGTCACTCAACTGCGGTCCGTTTCACCACGACGAACGCACCACTGAGTTTGGGAAGTGTAGCCAAGTGTACGTCATGCGCAAGATGCCACTATTAAGTTTCGAACAAAACATAGACCCCC
>JAZEWT010000023.1:5464876-5475157 GCA_036362905.1 Mordacia mordax | reverse complement strand
AAAAGAGCGCACGGTCACGTGTACATATGCACAAAATCCTATCATTTCCGGAAGCAGTGTGCCGTGGGCCAGATGATGCATTGTGGTCTATTGTGGTCCTGCTGGAGTTTTTTTTTACTTGTGCACAAATGGCTTTGTGCTTTACGCAAATTATTTGTGTCTCATTTGATCTTCACGGTTTTCCAGCCTGCGCTATTATTCTGTTTTGATGGGTTTTTTTGTGTCATATACGCCTTTGATACTTTTAGTTTTCGGTTTGCATTTCCTGCAGAATTACTTTGCATTTAATTGTATTATCCATTTTCTATGGGAATTGTGTTATTTGCTTTGTGTTACGACAAGGAGAGTCTGCATGGAATTTTTTACAGAACAGCGCAAGTAGTAGATGGCAGAGAAGAGCCAGTGGAAGGAGATTTCACTGAGAATCGCTGTCTGGCGTTTCTGAACGTGAAGGAGAGAGAAGGAACGCTTGACATTGCTATATAGAAATGACGTTCGTTTGGAGCAATTCTCATTGAAGGAGTAGTGACAAAGCTGCATCAGTACGTTCCCCGCATTTAACGACTGTCACTGAGACAGGGATGCTCCTCTTACGGGCAGTTGGCCCAAAATGTTTATTTTCTCAGTGAATTTTGATAAATAAAGTTAGAAATTTTTTTAATTTCCCATTATTTTTTGTTTTATTTATGAAGTCATTTTTGTCTGGTCATCCCAACTTAGGGAAAAGGCTTGTGGTGGCTGCCCTTAGCTTTTGAAATTATCGCCACGTGCTTGAGGCTACCTTTACTGTCATCGTTGAGTTACCTTAGATCCCAATTATTATAAAAATTTCGGCCCAGCTGCGTTTGCACAAATTCATTGCTCATGCTTGGATGGGTCGCATAAACTCCTTCCTTTTGTTGTGATACAAAAAAATTACAATTTTCCATGCCACTGTTCCACTCTTGCTCTTTGTTTATTACTAATTTATTGTGCTGTGCAATGCTCCTGTTACATCATGGTTTTGGTTGGGGTTTCATCTTTGCACCAGTTGGTATTGTGAGTTTGTTTCATTGTACAATCTTGTGTGTTACTCCTTACCATCATGATTATGGTGAGAATTTTATTAATGCACAGTTTGTTGTTGTGAGTTTAAATGCCCTTTGACTTTACGCATTGTTGCGTTGGTCATTTCGGGCCTTGTCGCATGAATCCCACATCTTCAGCTTGCAAGTTCATTGTACACTTGCTGCGGTGTTAATAAACATCTATCTAATCGTAATGATGATGAACATCCATACCAGGACCGTGAATTTACTTCACTTGAGAATGGCAGTTCACTCACGAGTGTTTGAAATCTTCACGGTAGTCCAGATTTCTTGTGGCCCCATAATAGTTGACCTCGTGACCATTATTTTTCTCATTCACTTCTGTTTAAAGTAACCATTATTTTTTAAATCATCTTAATCAAGTTCACGTCATTTTTATATGGCTTACAGTACATTATGCACCTATTGCTATGCAACAATATTAAGTTTTCGGTAATAATAATAATAATTGCATTTATAGAGCGCTTTTCACCCGAGGGTCACAAAGCGCTGCACAGAGCTGCAGAGAGAACGGCACGTCAACAACAACGACATTTGAACATTAAAATCAGCAGAAATAAAAAAAATGTGGGCTTTATATATATATATATATAGACGTCGTTGCATAACAATGAACGTGTAGGTAGATAAATGGTGGGTCGCAAGATATTTTGGGCCGCGGCTGAGGTCATGGTTCTCAACCTTTTTGTACCCCTCGGGGGCCCCGTTGACCAACTTGCGTCTGGTCTCTGCGGACCAGCAGGCGGCGTTGGCGCCCCACCGGTGAGTCACGAACTCGCAGTGTGAGAGTGGCGGTCGTCGATTGCAATCCAGTCTCACTCGGGACAACCTCGGCGCTCGGCCGCCGAGCCGCTGCAAGGCGTCGTGGACTGAACCGGCCTTGATTTGAATGAATCTCGCGATGAGGGACGGGCGAGGCATGGTAACAATCGTTACCAAGACGTGAGATGGGCACTGGTCGCATTACAAGTCACGCAGACACGTGGATCATCACTAAGCACCTGGTGCAGAGCTCCCCGCAAGTTTATGAAGCCACACATTTCCTCAGAATACCAATTTTTACCTAATCTCATGGTTCGCCATGCTACCAACCGCACTCAATTAACCTTTGCGCACTGGGCAATTAACAGCTCCCGAGACATACATTATTAAAACATTAATTGTAGCAGATACCACACTATTCAGGAGGGTTTTATTGTCTTAACGTGTCAGAGATAGTCTCCCCAAAGATGATTAAGGATACTCGTAGTTTGTTGTTGTTCCACTAAACGACCATTGCACCACTGTGGCGCAGTGAAGGTCCTGCATCCGATTTTTGGCCCGGGAGGGGGGGGGGGCATTTCTTCGTGGGGTTTCTGTGGGCTTTTGCCAGGTACTCCGGTTTCCTCCCACAGTCCAAAAAAACATGCTGCTGCATAGGTCAGTTGGCTTGCAGGCTAAATTGCATTCAGTGTCCGGTGATGGACTGGCGTCCCATCTTGGGTATATCCCTGCCTTGCGCCTTGTGTGTGCCAGGCTAGGCTTTAGCTCACCGTGACCCTGTACGGAATGAAGTGGGATACCGATAACGATGCTGACTACGCATTTTTTTAAAAGTTTAAATCTAAACGTTTTTTTTTCTTTCCTCCGGTTTCCACACCACTTATTCGACATCACTTAACATGCCCCGCACGCCCCCACAAGTGATTAATCTCAATACATGTGCACTAAGCCTTGCGCTCCAAACAAGGATTCGATCACCCGACAATACTTAACCCTCTCAAATTAATATCCAGAGCGGCGTCGTTTTGTTTAGTGTCCGCTTGCTGCGCGCGGCCCCCCACCCACAACCCCCCCAATCCCCCCAAAATCCCGGAACATCAAGCGGCCAGCAACAGACAGCACCAGCGAATGTTGCGTGGGATGCGGCGTTTCGACGTGGGAGGCGAAACATCGCGAGGCATCGCGGAGAGGCGCTCGCGGCCTCTGTCTTGGCGCAGCAGCTCTTGAGAGCCATTCGCGGCGGAGAGCGATCGAGGAGGAGAAGCAGGAATTGCTGTCGCTTGTTCGATGGTTGCCTGCGGCGTAACCGGCTCGCGCCTGCGCGCAGCAGCAGCTGATCCCAGCAGGCGGTGTCGCACCTTTACTCGCGTGCACCTTTGAAACCTTTGAGTTACCCTACAATTACGCACATGACTGCATCATTACAGGCTGTGCTGTCCGTTGATTGATATTGTTGTTATTGTCAAGTAAGCACTTGACTAAACGCAGACATCTTATCTCATTGTCAGAAATCGCTTAGTCCTGTACAGGGTTGCGGTGAGTCCTATCCTGGCAGACACAGGGCGCAAGGCAGGGATATACCCATGATGGGACGCCAGTCCATCACCGAGCACTGTGGGCAATTAGTCTGCAAGCCAACTAACCCATGCAGCAGCATGTTTTTTTGGACTGAGAGGAAACCGGAGTGCCTGGTAAAAACCTATTTGGACACAGGGAGAACATGCAAACTCCACACAGAAAAGCACCTGAGCCAAGATTCGAACCCGGGACCTTCTTGCTGTGAGGCGACAGCGCTACCCACTGGGCCACCGTAGTGCAGAAATGTGACTTGAAATGCCAGCGCCTACTTATTCCTGTTGTGACATCTCCAGACCTTGTGGCAATTAGAAATGAACGGAATGCACGATTAAACGGTCAGAAAACGGCTGGTGAAACCACAGTTGAGACCCGCAATTGCCTCGAACGTTTGACGATGCAGTGCGCTCACAAACATCGTCACTCATCGTCGTCATCATTACTGTTATACGAGCAGGGTTCCCGTCCTGCGGGCGACCGCGTTCCAAGTGTGTTACACGTTCTTCTGACACGTCTTGTCGATGACGTTTTCTGTTGACTCGACTACATTGACCTGGGTTTCAGCCCGACATACTTTTCGGAATATTGCTACTGGCTCTCTGAAGTTTCACAAGAGCAATCGATAAGTGGACAGTAATTCTGAAACTAGACCCAAAAGCCTAGACGTTGTCGAGATCATATCTGCGCTCATGACGGATTTAAACCCGGTAGGTGTCCTTAGTGCGGATACACGTATAAACACACTTGCTCCATTATATATAGCTGTTATATTTTTCATCTTCCCATCTCCCACTAGACACTGCATCTTGTATCCATTGCAGTAAACAGAATGTCTGGTCTGTGCAGATTTAAGAGCTTTACGGTGATGCCACGTTTTTGGCTGGGTGCACTCGCTGGCGATATTAGAGGAATGCTAGTTTATTGCTTGCTGCTCCTTTCAAGTAGATCTATTAAGTCTAAGATTAAAAGTTGAAGTCCATTATTGCACCATTCACCGGGAGGATTCAGCGCTCTATAATCGGTTCGGAGTGGTGTCTGAGCCGTCATTGAATTATTCCTGGTGTCCCAGAATCTCTTAAGACCGCCCCTGAGCCCTAGTCGTGCACGGAGTGCCTGTGGCGCTGCGAGCCAGGTTCGCCAGTAAACTTGACGCCTGCTGACTTTGTCATCGATGGAGAACGACCCGGCACCTCTGCACGCACACAGGGAATTGTGGGGCGCTGTTTGACGATGCTCACTGATGAAAGAAAGTTCATTTTCTCACGGTCGTATTGCAAACCACCTTTCCGCCTCTACTGTACTGAACGCTTCAGCCACTTTCCAACCGATACGCCGTACCAGACCGTAACCGCTTACTTTCACCTCTCATCCACACCTTGCTGCACTGTATGTGACCCGCCGATCAACTGTCTTTGATGCATCCGTTCTTGCTGTTGGCTAGGGGTGATTTTAGACACTCGCACCATTTGTTTAACTGCCGCTCCGGAAGATCACATTTAGCCATCGACCTGTGGGTTGTCATTCCAGTTTGATAACTTCTAAAACTATGGCAAGCATCCGAGATAATATTCGTTTTTAACCATTGTCCTATTTGCAGCTGCAATCTGGAAGGGTATTGCCTGAGACAGCGTTGTGAAACTCAAACAATATTGCATAATTATGCCCTTTCGAGTTAGCTCAAATCAAGAAGCGTTGTCAGCCTGCCTCCATCTGACAGCCGATTAGTAAGGTTTGTCACGTTAACAAGTCCCTCTCGAAATTTACTCCGCATTCGCACGGTGGCCCAGTGGGTAGCGCGGTCGCCTTACAGCAGTAAGGTCCCGGGTTCGAATCTCGGCTGGGGTGCCTTTCTGTGTGGAGTTTGCATGTTCTCTCCCCGTGTCCGCGTGGGTTTTCGCCGGGCACTCCGCGTTTTCCT
The DNA here is from genome assembly GCA_036362905.1 of Mordacia mordax. Lineage (NCBI taxonomy): Eukaryota > Metazoa > Chordata > Hyperoartia > Petromyzontiformes > Petromyzontidae > Mordacia > Mordacia mordax. The sequence goes on along the minus strand of JAZEWT010000023.1, from coordinate 5,469,814 downwards.
CCCGCAGTCCAGAAAACATGCTGTTGCATTGGTTAATTGGCTTGCAGACTAAATGGCTCTCAGTACCCGGTGATGGACTGGCGTCCCATCGTGGGTATATCCCTGCCTTGCCCCCTGTGCTCACCACGACCCTGTACAGGATAAAGCGGTTTCTGACAATGAGATGAGATGAGATTCCCCCGTGCTTAAGATCCTAAAAAAATAACGCGGAACTGTTAACAAGGTATAAATTGAGCTGTTCATTCGCATACGTTTGCAGTCATTGCTAAAAAATGACAACCTGTTGGAATTGTATCCAGCCTTCCTATTATTCATGTTTTATTATAATTGTCGGTTCATTGCAATGCAGCCCATTATTCCAAATTTAAATATTTTCCGTCTCTGCATGCTTTGGAGGTATAAATTACTGCTATACGTTTGTCATATTAAGAACCATTTAACGCTGCTTATTATTGGCAAATTGAGCATAATGGACCAAACGGAATGGATACCAGGAGACGCTTTAAAATTTGAGTAGAGCTTGATCCATTATCGGCCTCGGGGGAATCGCAATTAAACTAGTGTCCTATCAATCTGCCCTCCGCTGTCGTTTGCAGGTGGCCAGCCCTGGCTTAAATGAGCTCTCAATTATTTCCGAGCTTGCTATCCGTCAACGTGGCAGACAGGGCATCGATGCGAATGTCCAGAGGACATCGATGCAATCAGCGGTTATTTTCCTGCTTGGCCACTCAGATGGTAAATCCCACTTTCCCCGAAAATTTGAGCTGGCTGTGGAGTAGATCTCAGACCCGTGACTTGGAATCGTACCTAGGTCATCAAGTTATCAAGTCAATATTGTTTCCCATGAACCGTTGCACCATAGCTTCACCCCAGTGACATTTTCACAACAACTTTACTCACTACTGCATTGAGTAACGGCATGATCTAATTACTTTTACTATTGTTGGCAAAGCATTCTTTTTCCTCTATATAACCCACGGAACATAATTAACTGCATGGATAGCAATGTACAAATAACAGCGACTCGGCACTTTTATAAATAACACTGTGGCTGTAAAAACAAAAGTTTGTAATGGGTGACGCTTTGGGCAGTGGCCTCTTTTTGTGGCACGTGCCATTTTAATCATACCATGATGAAGGGCCACTGCTCAAAACATCGCTTAATTATAGTCTTTGCCATTTGATGTACTGTGCGCCAAATGTGTTGTCTTTATTGTTATATAACCCATTGGGTTGAAGGCTGCAAATATGTTTTGTATTCCATCCATAGTCCCTTTGAAGTTGTTACATGCAGCAAGATTGCATTTCATTGAAATTCATCAGTTCTTTTTGTACAGACATGCATAGGATTAGTCACCATATATGTCCCGGTAATAATACTTCACCCCTTTATTATGGGTAATTGTCCAACACCGGATTTTCAGTCTATACAACACCAGAATATAAATCCGAACGCTTAGAAAAGATGACGTTACTGATGTAGGTTTTCACGGCTCAATGTATGAGAGTTGCTCTCAGGATCCTGCTCTTACGTGGGAGCCGTAGTCGGCGACGAAAAGAAGATTACTTTAATTCGAAGGCTTTCGTGACCAATATTATCGACGAAATTCATTTTTTGGTTCAGGTCACGTAAAGAAACAGTGTCGTTTAACCCTCCACCACCCGACACGGCCGATCAGCAAGGGGTTGTCACGTGAACAGAACGTGGCCAATTTCTTCACTATCTCAGCACACCGGTGTGTGGGAGAGCGAACCCACAGTATTTTATAACGAGATACACGACGTTTCGCTGATAATTGCAATCAGCATCATCAGGTCACCCGCGCCAAACCTGGGCGAGCAGCTCGATTAACGGGTCCTTACTAATGGGCCGTGTCGGGTGGTGGAGGGTTAAACGACACTATTTTTCTTTTTCGTGACCTGACCCAAAAAATGAATTTCATCGGAAAGAGGATTAACGTTCTAAATTCGGCTGTCCCGAAAGAGTGGCTCAGAGATGAATTCTCTGAGACTGACCACTTCAATTACACTCTCGAAAACTTGCCTTCCAGTTGCCAGAATTTAACTGCTGAAGCTGTGAATGGGCCCATCTTTACAAAAATTGTTCTCGACACATTATGACCGCTGTACCCATATGGATATTTCCGTCAAGATGTGTGTGCGCGTGTGTTTAAGTGTTGCCTTGGGCAGTATTGCCCCACAGGGAAATCTCCCCAGCTCAATGCCTATCTCAATATATAATTGAGTTATGTGTATGTCCAGCCTGAGGGTACTGGGTTTGAAGCCTCGATAAAGTGCAAAGTTTATCTGCACAGCACCAAGGCTTTTGTGTCTTATTTCAGCTTTATGTACCACTTATTGATTAGTCTTCTGAAACGTTAATAGAGTGTCAGATTTTAATTCCCACTTTTTGCACGAGTACAAACAACCCTCTATTAAACGCTCTTTTGCCTTTATCCCGAAGTCGGAGGAACGTGCTACATTTATTGGAAGAAGATCACAGGGGCGGGCACTCTGCTATTGGTGTCAAAAATTGCATGTGAAAATTAATTATTAATTTCCAACGAGGGTGGCACGGTGGCCTAGCGGGTAACGCTGTTGCCTCACAGCAAGAAGGTCCCGGGTTCGAAGCTTGGCTCGGGTGCCTTTCTGTGTGGAGTTTGCATGTTCTCTACCCATGTTCGCGAGGGCTATCGCCGGGCACTCCGGTTTCCTCCCACAGTCCAAAAAACATGCTGCTGCATAGGTTAATTGGCTCGCAGACTGAATTGCATGCAGTACCTGGTAATGGATTGGCGTCCCATCGTGGGTATATCCCTGCCTTGCGCCCTGTGTCTGCCAGGATAGGCTGCGGCTCACCGCGACCCTGTGCAGGACTAAGCGGTTTCTGACAATGAGATGAGAATTCAACGAAACCCCTGGTCCATTGCCTTATTCCTCCATGGTTTAGATTTCACACGTATATTTTCGGTCACAGTTGGTTACACGCATTGCCAAGAGCCTGAGTGAGATTCCCAACTCGAGTGAATTTATGTAAGGAGTTGGTAGGGACTTTGGAACTTCCCTCCCATTGGAAATTCGCTCAGCTGAGTCCCTGGGCATCTTCAAATCCCATCTCAAGACTGGCTTGTTCCGTTAGGCCTTGAAGTCCTCTGGCTGGGACTGTTGATGCTGCTCACTACTGTGTGCTTGGATGATGGCCTGCTCAAGAACACATCTTCCTTCATTTATTTTCACAATTATTTTACTTTTATTTGATGCCCTTCATTGATTTCAGTCATTATTTTACTTATTTGGTCTATTTTGATGTTGTTGACATGCCGTTCTCTCCATAGCTCTGTGCAGCGGCTTGTGACTGAGGTGAAAGGCACTTCAGAAATGTAAATACTATTATGTTTTCCCAGGATTTCGTACGGTGTCTTCGGTTCCTCCCATATATAAGTTAATAAACATACACCATAAATGGTATTGGCCAAACATCCTAACGATGGAGAAATTTAAAAAAACACCTTCACATGGCACAATAAAGATGACACGTATGAACATCGCCCCCTCCTGCGAAAACTCGGCAGCAGCCTCGCCAAGAAGAGTCTTGAGACTGGGTGAGGCTTTCCTGAGGAATATTCAGTAGTGACTGTGGAGGCTCCTTGAAATTGGACATGTTCAGTATAAACAGCAGCGTTGTGGGGACTCATTCCTAGTGCATGCTCATCACGCCGTAGTTGTAATTATAAGCTAAAGGATCGTTTTTCAACCACCGCCGTTAAAACGGCCCACGAGACATGCACTCCTTTTTTTTCTTCCAAGTCTTCATTTAACAAATTAAAGAACGTGAGAGAAGAGGGAAACATCGTGACGGGAGCGTTATTTTATCCGTATAATTACGCCGCAGCCATTAGCATTAGCGAAATATATATCCAGTAATTTTTGCACTCGCGAGATTAGGGAGAATCAGTCACTTTAGCATGCCTTCCTTTTTGTTTGGGAGTAACTCCGATTAGGTTGAATCGACTTATGAGTTTAAAATATACATATATGTTTCCGTTGATTATAGTTTCAAACTGCGTGAATATTTGTGAATTTTCAGAAGATTGTGACTGAAGGGAAATCCGTTTTCCGTTAAAACGCGGTCGGATGATGAAGCTCAACGTGCTCTAGAAGTGCAATTATTATTAAAAGTCAGGTGCCAGTCATTGGTGTTTCATATTTTTAAACCCTTTCTCTGTGACTAAAATTACCTCTTCAAATGGCACGGCGTATAAGAGATGTAAATCCGCTCTGCTCCTGCAGGGGTCCATTTGTTTACTCTCCCAGTCCCTTGTATATATTTTTTCCCATTATTATACTTGATGAGATACCAAGGCCAGTGTGACTCGATGATTAATGTTGGCTTTGTTGGGCCACGGCGCCAAAGATATGTTCTGTTTGACTGCGTGCCTCCTATCTTGTTACACACAGGATGTCGCCGCCAACTTTCACTGCAGAACATTAAGCGACTCTTTATCTTTAGAAAACTTTGCACGCTTCGCTTGCCACGGGTAATGTATAAATTAACAGTTCAGCACTTAACAATATAAACGTGGAAACATTCATTTTCTATGCAAAAGGCGCTCGATTAATCACGACGTGCTCTTGGCAAACTTTGCCTGAGGTTGTATTTAAGCTGCACGGAACCGTTGAGATATGCAGTTCTTTTTAACGGTTGTCCAGTAGGGAAGGGGTGAACAAGTTACAGCGTGTCAGGGCATATGGGGGCATTTTAGTCTGGACAATTAACCTAGGCAGTGCTTATCCTGTTGGCCTTGGTCTGCTATAATCGATGCTAAGGTTCTGAGAGGGCGGCGCGGTGGCCCAGTGGTTAGCGCTGATGCCTCACAGCAAGAAGGTCCCGGGTTCGAGTCTCTCGGCTCCGGTGCTTTTCTGTGTGGAGTTTGCATG
>JAZEWT010000023.1:5422552-5444693 GCA_036362905.1 Mordacia mordax | reverse complement strand
AATCCACTGGGGTCTCTCCTGGCAGAGCTGCCAACTGAACGCATGTCCTATGTACAATGTGTACAATAAGTGGATGATCTGGCCGTTCGTTTGAATGCATATTTGTCTGCATCACCAATTTCAATAAATCAGGTATAATTTCAAAGACGTGCTGCTGCCGAGGTAAATTGTTCTGACTAAATTTTCCCCAGTGCCACAAGATGGTTGTAACTTGCTTAACCTTCCTCGCTCCGGTAAAGAGAGCTCCATAGCTCAAAGGTTCCTGCCAGCTTAAGTAAAAACTCACCGATTTATTTGAAGGCGTTTGTTGCGCGGTTATTTCATTGTGCACACTTTGTGAGAAATATAAAACTTGACCGGCGATTCGACGATTTGGTCTAACCGTGTAGCGAATGCGATTGTGCCGTTGTGAATGGGTCTGCGCCGGGTTGAAGGGATCCCTGAATAACCTCACCAGGCCACCCACGATACCGCACTCAGCTGGTGAATGCCGAGTGCCTTACGAGTGTCAGATGCATGTCGTGTGAGTGTTACGTCAACCAGCTCGAGCAATGCGCTACCGCTAGTCGGACTCGAACAGCAGAGATAACATTTAATAACAGTTTATTACATTGATATACCGGGCCGGCACGGTGGCCCAGTGGGTAGCGCTGTCGCCTCACAGCAAGAAGGTCCCGGGTTTGAACCTCGGCTCGGCTGCCTTTCTGTGTGGGGGAGTTTGCATATTCTCTCCTCGTGTCCACGTGGGATTTTGCCGGGCACTCCGGTTTCCTCCCACAGTCCAAAAATACACGCTGCTGCATAGGTTAATTGGCTTGCAGACTACATTGCCCTCGGTGCCCGGTGATGGACTGGCGTCTCATCGTGGGTATACCCTTGCCTTGCGCCCTGTGTCCGCAGGGATAGGCTCCGGCTCACCGCGACCCTGTATAGGACAAAGCAGTTTCTGACGATGAGATGAGATTTATATACCAGCGCTTTTTACTCAGAGGCCCCAAAGCGCTGCAGGAAAGCGAGGTGGGGGGAGGCCGCAACGCCTGCGGCCGGTGCCAACTCACCAGACACTGCGTCCCTATGTGGTATGCTGGCATCGGCCAATTAAGGAGTTTTTTTTTAATTGTGGGAGGAAACCGGACAAGCCGGAGGAAACCCACGACGAACAGAGGGAGAGCGCACAAACGCGACACAGAAAGGTACTTGAGGAAGTCATCCATCTACTTTTAAATTTTTTCAGGAAAGCCCCACCAACGTTGTATGACTCTTCCAGGAAAAATCTCTCTCCACTGAGATGTTTGGCCCGATTATCTTGATCAGGGCTTGTGTACGCTCGCGTGGAAGTCTCCAGTAAGGATTTAGTGTTGGCATCAGGTCTTGTAGCGGAGCCAGTTGGAATTCCGTATCACAAGACCGTCAAAGATGTTAATGGCTTGGCGAGGCATTCACCCAGCAGTGGATAAATTATGATTGATAATGGTGATGAGCACGGTCAAGATGATTACGAAACAGCTGTCGTGCAGGCAACACACCTCGAGTTTTAGTTGAGCAACGTTCCTTCACGAGCCCGTCTCGACTCTGCAGCTATTGATATTTTAATCTTGGTTTTGTTGTTTTGTTGTGTTACGAGGTCCGTTGTGCTCAAGCAGCACAACGGACCTCGCTGAGCGATTAGCTCAACGGAATCATCCGTGTGACGAAGTGAATAAACGTAGACATCACGTGATGTTTGTGGTCTCTGGCTGTGATTCTATCACAAGCCGGTTGTTACCACCAATAAGCAATTGTCCATATTCAAAACCCAACAACAGTGTTGTGTTGTTATCATTGTATTCCATAGTTCGTGCGCCTATTACAGTCACAACTGTGGGGATCCTTACGAACGGCTCTGTGCAGCGCTTTGTGACCCTCGGGTGAAAAGCACTTTAGAAGTACAATAGTAGTTTCATTACAATTTCTAAGGCGAGGTTCGCTTTCTTTGGCCAAATTGGTCAGCTTGTTATGGGAACAATTAAAATAAGTTAAACTTCGTAACAATAGTGTTGTAGCGCACACACATTTGCATGCAAAGCACTGCGCCTGCCACATTTTTAATTTCGACTGTTCACCGAGGCAATATACAAACACGTCATTGTTTTGGTGGCGATTTTATAAATCATTTTTTCTTGTTCTTGTTCATTATTCAGGGGATATTGAACCCCGCTGAACCCCACTCTCAAAATTGGAGGAATCTCTGTGACAAAAACAGGCGCACCAACTTGGCCAGATCTCACGCAAATGTAAATTAGCATATTAATGATTATCATGAGCGGCACCGTGGCCCAGTGGTTAGCGCTGTCGCCTCACAGCAAGAATGTCCAGGGTTCGAGTCTCTCGGCTCGGGCGCATTTCTGTGTAGAGATTGCATGCTCTCCCCGTGTCCGCGTGGGTTTTCGCTGGGCACTCCGGTTTCCTCCCACAGTCCAAAAAGCATGCTGCTACATAGGTTTATTGGCTTGCAGACTAAATTGCTCGCAGTGCGGGCGTACCATCGTGGGTATATCCTTGTCTTGCGCCCTGTATCTGCCGGGATAGGCTCTGGCTCACTGTGACCCTGTACAGAACAAAGCGGTTTCTGACAATGAGATGAGATGATTATCATTACGTATCGCATGGATGACTGGATGCGTGCAGTTAAACATTATTCGGAAGTATTTTAGAGTCTTCTTAAAGTGGTTGGAATTTCCATAAATTTCTGGCCGCATCATTTTGAAGTTTTAAATTCGCTTTGACACTTGCATTTGAATCAACACGTTGTAACTGCTACTGGTGCCTTGGGTAATTTGACAAGAGACTGCGAAGCACATTTAATTGGCTGAAAGCACGAACTGTGAACACCCAAAAATCCAGTGTCTAACTTTATGGCTCAAAGCTGAGCATAAACGAAGGTGTCAAGATCTGGCACGAATTTTCGTTTAACCGCAATGACTTTAAGAGAAATAAAAATGGCTCTTCACATTTTGCGACAACGTTACACTTACAACAATAAACTCACTGTCTGTGTCGTTAATTAGAGAGCCTGTTATAATTTTAAACGGTTGGTTGGGTTTTTTTCTTGTATTGGAGAGAGGATTAAGGGTGGCTAACATTTGGGAAGACTAATAGGCTGGGCATGTCAGTTGAGTCAACGCTCATGTGACTGACAAGTTGGACATCTCATTTTGCGACGTGTCTTTAATTGCAGATGGTGAACTGCGAATTCCTGTCTTGCAGTGCTGAATATCTGAGATGTTTGTTAAATGCAAATGTGTCGGTTGGGAGGGTTAATGAAACACTTCCCAGTGGGGACATGGTAAAGGATCTTTTGCCCTCCGTGTTGAATTTCAAAGACTCCGACGTCTATATAACAATTCATTCCCTGTTACCCGCTGCTTGGTAGTATTCCTTGTGTGATGCCCTGGCGGGGAACCCTCTCTGCACAAGAGTCGAACTCGCTCCGCCGCCAGTGCATCGGGTTCCGATGCGCGCGGGCGACCACGTGGCGCGCGCGGGCTTCTTGCGAGCAGCCGCGACAGCACACAGCGTGCACGCCAACACTCATCCAGCGAGGAGACCAGCGGAGGCTCCTGAGGTTTCCTGATGCTTTATTAACTAACACCAAAGACAACACCATGCGGGGTAACACCACACATCTACTCCTACCCTCCCGCACACTTAGAGGCTAACTCGAGCCTTCGAGTCATTCTCCCTAAGCACGAATGAGTAAGACATTGAATAAGTGCCACGTGTTTACAAGGCTTGATTATTATTTTTGTTCCCACTCCTCTGGGATTTCCGCTCGTGTCTCCGAGTCGCTTCCCGAGACAGTGGTGGCGCAGAGTGACAGGTTAATAATAATAAAAATAAAATTGCATTTACAGAGCGCTCTTCACCCGAGGGTCACAAAGCGCTGCACAGAGCCGATGGACGACGATTGCTCTCCAAAGCTGTTCTTTCGGGATAGCGGCGTCACCCAGCGCTCACCCTCTCGGGTCTCAAAGCGCCTGAGGATGCCTCCAAGGCCGGAGGCGAAACGTCGCGAAGCAGAGAGCAGGTGCGCTCGACACGGCTATCCCGAAAGAGCAACTGTATCGTCCGTCTAATAATAACAGAATTGCACTTCGAGAGCGCTCTTTTCACCCGAGGGTCGCAAAGCGCCGCACAGAACTGCGTAGAAATCGGCTCGTCAACAGCAACGGTAGAAGAACGGCAAATCAGCAACAATCACGAATGCCAAGGTCGAGCTGTTGTCTTCTAAGGCTTGGTATCAAAACCTCCCATCGGATCACGTCACGATGTACCACCGCTCGCTCAATCGCCTGACTGTGCCGAGCGATTCGTGTCGACATGGTCGCGTCTGTGCAAGCAGGTAGACGCGCGCATGTGAACTCGTCTGACCAGATCAGAGCGTTCGAGTTATTTCTTCCTCTCTCAATAGTCCAGCCGCGAGAGATTCTCTCACCTTGATCGTATGTATTTTTTTTTGAACCTTTACAAACTGCAACTCGCGCTGACGCATGATTTATGCATCTCCGTGCTGAATCTGTGATTACTTGTGATGAAAACATGTCGGCAAATAGTTCGGCTCAGCACAAAAATAAAATTTCCAACACACGGCACTTACGCATCTTTAACTTTCGCGGCTACGCCATTAATGTTTCATGTCCGGGGATGAAAATGTGGAGAGAGAGAGAGAGAGACACGAAGATTTTCCCAGAATTCGCTGTTGTGACGGCCAACGCTTAGCATTGAGGGAGAGGTGCCTTGGGAAAACTAAGTGCTTACGAAAAAGCAAACACGAAATGAGATAGCGAAGGCACGATGTCATAAATATTTAACGAGGCAAGGCGATGAGTGTGTCTCGTCATCCGAGACAACTTGCCCCTGAATATTTTTTTTGTCTCGTGCGGTTGATGAAGGTGTAAAGAGCGGTCATTGAGGCCATTCCTCCCCCCCCCCGGAATTGTGAATATGCAAATGCGCGCGCGCTAGTTTTAAGCGCGGCGTAATGGTCACATAATTTTTCCTCCGTAATTAGACGGCTGAAAACTTTTTTTTTTCTGTGCGGCTGGCGTCGCGGCCGTTATTTCCTCACGAGCCGCCGCGCTTCGGTTGCCAGTTGGGTTTGAGCTCACGGCAAACGGGGGATAAAACCCGGTACATTTCCTAATTCCTCCAACACGAGACGACGGCGGCGGCTCAGTGTGAATGAATTATTGCGACGCTATATGTTTTTGAAATGTTGGTGTTGTACATTGTTGCACGCCCCGTTAATGAAATGGCGTAAAACATTTTCACGCGTGATTTCACGTCAATTTCATGGAACTGTGTTGATAAAGGTTTTCATGGCTTGGTATGAGATGTCGACAGCTGCTCTTTCAGGATAGCCGTGTCGTGCATTCACCCTTGCCCTTTTTTTCCTCCCGATTCGGAGGCAGCAGTCGCCTCTTTCTGTCTGTGAGTACCTTCTTGCGAGTACAAAGATGTCAAAAAGGGATTTTAGAATTGTTAGCAATTATACAAGTGTTAAGGTCCTGAAATACCACATAAACACTTTTCTCAAAGTGTCAAGTTGCAAAAAAAACCCCCACACGTGACAAAATATGCAAGCAAATTATTGTCATAATGTATGCTGAGGGCGGCAAGGTGGCCCAGTGGGTAGCGCTGTCGCCTCATAGCAAGAAAGTCCTGGGTTTCAATCTCGGCTCGGATGCCTTTCTGTGTGGAGTTTGCATGTTCTCCCCGTGTCCGCGTGAGTTTTCGCCGGGCACTCCGGTTTCCTCCCACAGTCCAAAAACATCCTGCTGCATAGGCTAATTGGCTTGCAGACTAAAGCGGTTTCTGACAATGAGATGTATGCTGATTGACCCACATCAGCGACAGCTTTCTTTAGAGCCTAGTCTCAGTGTTGGCCAGGTGTTGCCAAAAGGCAATCAGCTCAGGGTAACACAATATCATATTTTGCCACTAGTATGTGTATTTTTTTTTTACAAACTTGTAGAATTGTTAGAAATGGTAAAACCTCGTGTCTTTTTTACAGGTATATTTAATATTGATTTTAAAACTTCTAACAGTCAATCCTGCTTCGCTTGATATCTGGTGAGGTGAGCCACATTTTGGGTGATTTTCTTGGAATACCGACTACACGTATTTGCATTTCAAAAGAATTGAAGGCTTATTTAAATATTTTTTTCACGAATATTCTACTTCTGCCATACGCTGTTAGCCATACCTTCAATCGAGATGCATGTCGCTGGGAATATTTATACCCAATTTAATTGTGTGTGTGTTTTTTTTGGCTACGTTTAGCCACAGGAGCTCAGACTGAGTTAATATCATCCCTTTCACTTCACCCCCCCCTCCTCTCTAAAGAAGAAATGTATTATGCATTAGGTGATTTTTACAACCATCCGTGGTCTGCATTGAGATGTGACTTAAATACCTGCTTTTTTACCACTCTGTTAACTCGAAGTTAATGCTTTTGTTTTGCTTGGTCTCAAAAACAATGTTTCGTTAATGACCCTTAATATTTAATTGTCACTGTTGCTCCGTTGCATTTTTTGTTTCTGTATTGATGCAGGTTTTCACGGCCCAATGTATGAGAATTATTCTCAACAGCTGCTCTATCGAGATTGCAGAATTTCTTATCATTTGCAACGTTTCATGCAGAAGAGAGGAGGTTATCCCAAAATAAAAAAAAATCAGCTCTTCGGAGCAATTCTCAATTTTGTGTCTCGTAAAAAGGTAAAGGTGCAGCCCTACAAGTGCCCCCTAGAAGGGTCTCTACAATAGGGGCACCTCTGTCTCTAGAGTGGACATTGGTCTACTCTTGCAATCTGACTTAGATGCCCTTGAAGAGGTGGGAGTTTCCAGACTTTACTCCAACGCAGGCGAACTGAGCTATCGATGTACTGTGGTGGATATGTTTAAAGAATACTAAAAAGCTTGACAGAGGTGGGAATTGCCCATTTGCACAGACAGGTTTTCCTTGTAACACCCTTTATAGCTGTTTAGTATTATAGCAGAAAGTACCCATTGAGTTTGCAAGCTCTGGATGTGGGATTTTAACGATGCAGCAAACGTCCGAGCTGCCCAATATAACAACGCAATGCAACGAAAAGGCAAATAAGCTTACAATGTGTGCATGAACTAAACTCTTAACTGCAATCATAAAAGTGAGTAGTAACACACAAGCTTGCACAATCAATCAAACTCACAACACCAACCTGTAAAAAGATGAATCACCAGTAAGCGGCACCACTCAGTGTTGCACAACAGAACACGATCTAAACATCGTGCACCTGCAGAGATTCTGCAACGCTATTAATTGCATTTTATTTTGCGACAACAAAATTACATTTCGAGCCGCGGAGAGAAATGACGCACAGTGTGTGAATTACAATCTCGAGACGAACTTTAAAAAAAAAAGATGTATTTTCATTATTCACACAAACAGCGCAGTGCTTCCCAACGATATAAAACCCACTTCCCGGCATTGCTGGTCGTGCGTGTCCTTATTTACAGACCTCATCATTGGGATTTCATACGGTCGGCCGGTCCAGAATGAGATGAACTTAATGACCGCATATTTTTGGGTTTCTCTGATTTTTATTCATCGCAAGCGCCGCAGCCCCGGCGTGGGGCGACTGTGCGGACGCTGCGACCAAGAAGAACACGCGAGCAGAGCGGGCCTCTCTGGCCGGTTGGCCTTGTCAACACGGGCAGGAGGCGACCACGAGTTTGCTGCGAAGAGGCCGTGTGACCTTGTTGTAATCGTGCCTGTTAGATGCTTTAGGCGACGAGTGTTTCGGTTGGTTTTTTTTTTAACTCTCGTGAAATTGGAAATGCAGCCAACATTGCAGAACAAGCCTCGTAATCTCATGAAAACACAGAGGGATCGTGGAAACAATTGATCTACCGGTGTGGGAAAATGCAGTAAATCATTTAATACGATTAAAGTTTGTCCGCTGCGCTTTCTGTTAGCAGGCTAAGGATGTTATGCTGTCAGAATTTAATTTTAACGCTCGCATTGAAAAGCCAATCCGTACTTTGCAGGAATCTTCAGGAATATTAATAATTTTTTCCCGATTCTTAGTAGGTACCATTCGGTGCGTACATGCGTACGTGTGACATTATCGGTTCGCTGTTCCGTTTTTGCGAAATGCGATTAAAGCGCAATTTTTAGTCGCGAACGGTAATGGCGATTGTATGGGAGTCGTTGCTTTAACGACAGTAAACTGGAATTGGAATGTCGCATTTCCTTTGAATTCAGTCGGCTTGCGCGTTCCCCGTGTTCTTGCAGCGCCTTGAAATGCCAGCGTGTGTTTCGTCACCGTCGTCTCATCGCGTGCGGCAAAGTCAAGCGTCCTTCCCGTCGCAGATGCGCCGCTCGCAGGCCGCACGCGTCGAGGTTTTGCGGAACCTCCCGCGAGCGGTGCGCAGAGGCGAGAGGCGCCGCGCGTGAGTGAGTTGGGTGGTCGAGTGGGCGACTGGCGCAGCGGGTGGGCGAGTGGGTGTCCAGGAGGTTTGCAAAGGACGCCCTTGGGCGGTGGGAGGCGGTCGCCCTCCAGCAACGACAGAGGGTGGAGGAGCTATGCTCACAACAATTAGCGGAGTGCCGGGCGGCTAAAATGCAGCCAGTTGGCATGGTCGGAGGTACAGATGGTGTCTCTGCCAGTTACCTCTGTCTGGCAACCCATCTGTCCCATGACCACCTGTCCGCTAACCTTCGCACACTTTACGTGGCCTCAAAGTGTACCACGCCTGGCACAAGCACAGCTGTTATTGTTGTGGAATATGTGAGTGGGTGATAGATGTTTATTATTCTGGAAAACGATATATATAGCGATCTTTTAAGCTGTGTATGGGGGTTCATGCTGTGATAACGTTCCAGCTACCAAATGCAAGCAATATGTAGAATCACAAGAGAACATAACGACAGCATTAAATAAGTGGGTGGGGTGGGTGAGTGAGGGGGTGGGTGGGAGCAGTGGGCAGAGCAAGAGATGTGGTGGCATCGTCTGCCTGTCCTCGCCGTACCCCCGGTGGCTGCTCAGTTCTGAAAAGCACCGCCGTGCCGCCAGCTTTCCCCTTGAGCTCGTGGCTTGGGTGCGAAGCCATTGCAACAAATGTACTGCGCGGAAACACTCCGGATCAGACCCATACTGCACTCTGTTAAACACGCAGGGGAGGTCATACACGTACCGCGTGTATTGATTGGTGGTAGGCCTTTAAGTCGCTTACTTGCTAGGGCAAATCCACTGGGGTTGAGCGCAGCGGCTCGGTTGTATAAAACAACTTAAGTACGAACTTCCCTTCGCTGCTTCTTAAATCAGCATCAATTACGGGAGATTTTTTTCACTTCTTGGGGTTACGTGCGAATGCTGTTCAGCCGTGCGGCACCCAAGGTCAATTACGACTGCTGCCTCTCTGCGCTGGGCTCGCAGCGCAATTGGCGATGGCTTTAATTGATGATTGCTTCAAAAAGCTGCTCTCTCGGGAGAGCCGCGTCGATCGCTCCCTCTGTCTGTGTCCATCGCGACGTTTCGCCTCACACGTTCGAGGCATCGTCAGGCGCAGTGTCACTGCCGTCCCGAGAGAGCAGCTTTTCAGAGCAATCCTCATGCATCGAGCCGTGCAAACCGACATCGTCACGGTGGCTTTTAATTTCTATGCGATATACACCGCAGGTGTTTGAAAACTAGCGGTGTCAGCAGGTGACCAGGTGGGTTGGGTTTACAATAAGCATTTCAATCTCACATTTCTCAGCGTTGGAATAAGATGAAAAGAATACATGTTTTCTGATCTTTGTGTGTAGATATTGGTGATCTTACCGAAACAATCAGCTTACTGTTGCAAACCAAGTGTATGTTGATGTAAGTTTTCATGGTTCGTTGTGTGGAAATTGCTCTCAAGCGCTGCCTTTCATTGACAGCCATGTCAAGCGTTCTTCCGGTCTCCTCCCGACATTTCACTTCCCATGTTTCTGATGCCTCCAGTGTTTTACCTGCCACGTGTGTGTGTGTGTGTGGTTCGTTCGGCGTGGAAGGTAAAATCCCAGAGGAGGGAGCAGGGACGCTCGACAGTGCTATCCCGAAAGATCTGCTCTTGAGCAAAAAAAAAATCATTCAAATTTATTCTCGTGTGGCAAAAATCTGGGTTCATAACCCAAGGTCTGAGTGACCCACTTGGCTACCTGGCAATCTGGCCACCTCTAAACGTAACATTGTAGAGGTTTTAACAATCAGAAACACAGCAACCAATGTAGATATCCATTGATATGTTGCCCTTTTTGGCTGACTAATGTTCATTTGCAGGCCAATACTGCATTCTCCTTGTGCCACCCAGGGAGAGCTGCCACTGGGGGTGGTGGGGGTGGGTTCTCCCAGTGGCAGGGCATTGCAATATATTGGATGTGGTTGAAAGCGCTTTGAGTTGCTAAGGAAGTAGTATCATGCGATCCTCAAAGAAATGTCTGCCCGACGTGATTCGATTCCTCACCCCAATCCCATTCTGTGTGGGTTTCCTCTGGGTTCTCTGGTATCCTTTCACCGCTGAAATACACTCGTTCGTGAGTTTAATGTCGCAGCACATAGGACACGGTGTGTGCCTGGTTGGCGCCAGCTGACCACGTTTCTGACCCACCCCCACCCCCTTTCATACATTGCCTCGGGAGCTCTAGGAGCTCTAGGTGAAAAGCGTCGCGATATAAATGTAATATATTCTCAATCATCGAAATATAAAACCGTGACCTTGACCGTAATACGAATTTGCTGGAAATCCGCGCAATTTGTTCTCTCTCAGCGTTTCCGTTCACGTTGCCGCTCCGATCCCCTCCGGCTCGCAGGATGACGGTGCGTGCGGGGTGTCCGGCCCGGCGGCCTCGGCGGGATCGGAGACTCCGGACAATGGCCCTCTCTCCGATGCGTCTCCCCCGGCCGCGCGCTCGCTCAAGCGGAGGCTCCGCGGCCTGCAGGTGAGCGCTTCGTGCCGGCCGCGTGCGTTGGCTCGGCGGTCGGCGTGCCGGGTGCCGCTCACGGCAGCCAACACCGGTGAGGAATTTCCGAACTGGCCCTGTGCCCTCCCCTGGGTCGACTCGGCCGCAAGCGAGCACCCAGTGCAGTGTGTAGGCACCTCGTCGTGTGCTGTGTCGACCGTCATGGGTGCTTACTAGCAGCACTTGACCCTGGTCTGTTAAGGCTATACGGGGGAACTTTGTTTTGCACGAACACGTGTGTGTGCAAACACGTGTCTGTGTGTATTTGGGAACACGCGTGTGTGTGTGCGCCAACACGTGTCTGTGTGTATGCGAACACGCGTATGTGTGCGCGCCAACACGTGTCTGTGTGTGCGCCAACACGTGTCTGTATGTGTGTGTGTGCGCCAACATGCCTGCGTGTGTATTTGTGCGAACACATGTCCGTGTGTGTGTGTGTGCGAACACGTGTCTGTGTGTGTGTGTCCGTGTGTGCGAACACGTGTCTGTGTGTCTGTGCGACTGAACATATCTTAGTGTGTGACGTATGCAGTAGTGCGGCGGTTAGCTTCGGGCTCCCAAGGGAAGAGGACACTGCTGCACACTCATTTGAGTGGGGAGACACATTTAGGTTTCAGCTCATGATTGTAAAAACTGATTTCAAAGTGGAAATGGCAAATTACATCATATATTACAGGAATGATGTCCTGTACTTGTACGCAGTTTCCTGATTTGGAACCCTGGGTCTTTCTTGAAAATGAGAATTTTAGTCGCTATACAGTCTCAGTGGGCTCTCACCTGGTCATAAATGAACATTTTGTCTGTCTGCAGTGTCACTATTGTTTTGAGCAATAGCCCTCTAGAGCTAGAGCCACAAGATTACAGCTGGGAATAACATTTTACAACGTGGTGCTTGCACTCCACTGCCAATATGGTCCTTAAAGTTTTATTTTTAAAGGTAAACAAACAGATGGGTCGATGGATGCCACCCGTGTATAGCTGACAAAAAAAAATATTGGTTGTTTTATTGTTTAGGCGATTTTCTGCAACGTACTCCGAATTATGCTCTCATGGCATCACATCGTGAAATTAAGAGACAACCTGTGTTGTGGAACGGCCCGCGAAAGCAGCTACTACAGAATTACTACCTCTCAGGTCCATTCAAGTGACTTAAGATAGACTGTCATGATAATAGACTTTTTAGCTGCATTCCTTGGCAGCACAAGTTCCCTGTCTTGAGAGAAATGGCTATGACATGACAAGTCTTAAACAGATTTTGGTTCTTCTTGTAATTAATGGCTGGAATCAAGCCAAATTAGTTTAAGGAAAACACACAAACAAATCTAATGGGTTTTTGTGGCACCATTTATGGCCAGGCTTAGACCATCTGCTTCATCTGCTTATTGCTCACGAGAATATGAATCAACCATGTGCGACTACATGGATATGATATCAGTGTCTTAATAATAATAGTCATCATTGCATTTACTGAGCGCTTTCACCCGAGGGTCACAAAGCGCTGCACGGAGTTGCGGGGAGAACGGCAATAATGTAGGTGTCCATTGCTCGATGTGTGAATAAATTTGCTCTCAACAGCTTCTCTTTTGGGATAGTCGTCTCAAGTATACGTGCTAGGCACGGTGAGTAGTGTTGCTGCCTCACAGCAAGAAGCGCCTGGGTTTGATTCCTGGCTCAGATACCTGTCTACGTGGAGTTTGCACGGTCTTCCAGTGTCTGCGTGGTATTTTCGTTGGGTGCTCCAGTTTCCTCCCACAGTCCGAAGGCATGTTGCGTATGTTATTTGTCCTCACTGGATAGCCCCACGGTGCTCTGAAGTGCTGGGCAACGTTTTAAAAAAAAAATCTACACCGCTGAACGGTTCCTCCCAGCTTCAGTGTGAACTGACCGATTCCTTCACGAGAGACGATCAATGTGGGAGGTGAAACGGCGGCTTGGAGGCCCTGGCTCCTCCAAGCCACGCGACTGGCTTGAAGGAGCCAGGGCCTCCGAGCCGTCGTGACGTAGTCGTGACGTAGTCGTGACGTAGTCGTGACGTAGTCGTGTCGTAGGCATCACAATCGTGTCGTAGTCGTATCACAATCGTGTCCTCCTCGTCGCAGTGGCGGGACGAGCGAGCAAATGTAACCGCACCTCAACGGCAATTAGTCTCGTTACAATATCGATGCGCAACCATTACCGTTTGTGTTCAAGCATCATCTGTATCCCAACCCGCAATTAGCGTGGTTAATAAATCTATGAGGATCGTGTAGCCACACAATGCTCTGGTGCTCCTCGTAAGTGATGGATGGTCGTTTTTCTCTCCTTCAGAAGGCTTAATAGTGCCGGGTGTCTTTGTTTTGTATCACATCAGTCCAATTAAAAATCTAATATTGTTGAAACCCATGTGGGAAAGAGATAGATTTCACACAGATTACTTATTTTGGTGAAGAGCGTACATAAACAGACCCCAGATACATGTCTCCATGTGCATAAATAACAACATCTTTAGTCCAATACTTTTCAATCCTTTTTTCTTCCAGCCCAGTTAAAAAGAAATGTTCGTGCCCACGACTCAATGACGTATTTTGGCTAGAACTTAAATTATAGAAAATCATAATACATTTATCTCGGCTCGGGTGCCTTTCTGTGTGGAGTTTGCATGTTCTCTCCCCGTGTCCGCGTGGGTTTTCGCCGAGCACTCCGGTTTCCACCCACAGTCTAAAAAACACGCTGCTGCATAGGTTAATTGGCTCGCAGACTAAATTGCCTGCAGTGCCCGGCGATGGACTGGTGTCTCATCGTGGGTATATCCTTGCCTTGCGCCCTGTGTCTGCCGGGATAGGCTCCGGCTCACTGCGAACCTGTACAAGACTAAGCGGTTTCTGACAACGAGATGAGATAATACATTTATATTTTAACCAGCAAGGAAATCCAGGGCTTGATCTTTAGTGACCCGCTACTCAGTCACTACCCTTACTTTCAAATCGCATTGGTCCAACGATCTTTTCGCCAAACAAATATGATCTCGTAGCATCTCATTGCTAAGTTGTCTTCGGTCGGGCGGCAGAGCGGTGCAGTGGTGACATCTGCACGGCACAGAATGAAGGCCCTGCCCAACGAGGTTCGATTGCCGCCCAGGGTGGCTTTCTGTGCGGAGTTTGTATATTTGGTTGTGCTCTCCGCCCATTCTGATTGGGATTACTCTGTATCCTCAGAGTTCTTCCCGGAACAAAAACAACTCCGCTCATGAATGAGTTGGCTGATACAATCAAAATGATAACAAGATTTGCATTTCTAAAGCATCTCTTTTTACATCTTGTTCTGCAATGACGTGTAAATGAAAAAAAAACCCAAAAAATGTTACCTTTGCTGATATTTACGCTTATCATGTCGTTGTTCACGTGCCGTTCTGTCTGCAGCTCTGTGCAGCGCTTTGTGACCCTCGGGTGAAAAGCGCTCCGTAAATGCAATTATTTCTCTTATCTTTCACCCGAGGGTCACAAAGCGCCGCACAGAGCTATGGCGAGAACAGCATAACAACAACATTAGATTACATAAAATAAGTGAAAAAATTGCCACAAATCAATGAAGGACATCAAAAAATAATTGTTGAAATAAACAACGACAGGAAGAAGTGTTCCTGAGCAGGCACAGGTCAACACCACGCCATCATCCAGTCGCACAGTAGTTAACAGCATCAATAGTCCTAGCCAGAGGACTTCAAAGCCTAACGGGATTTGAATATGCCCAGGGACTCATTTGACTGAATTTCCAATGGAGGGGAGTTCCAGAGTCTGGAAGCAGCGTGGCAGAAGGCTCTGTGACCCATCGAACGGAGGTGCGATCTGGGCACACGCAGCAAAATATATAGGGACACGGCGTCTGGCAGATTGTCGCCGCCTATCCATATGGATACACACCGCTCTTGTTTGGCATATGGAATGGGGCACAGTGTCAAGCCAAATAACACTGATGTTGCCTCCGACCAATTCACTGGGAACGCATGCGCGGATGATTCCGTTGAATATCCCAAAAGCTTAGCAGGGTTTGGTCTCACTATTATTGGATTGTCGTGGAAAATTGTGCTCCCAGGTAGCCACTGGGCTGATGGGTTGTGTAGGATTTGGTTTAGTTTTATTTTCTATGTGCAGAGACGGACAAGTCAAGGAGGTATTATGTCTGATTATCTGTTTTGTTATTGGATGACTGACTGCCGGGGCTTGCTAGGGTGGCACAGTGCCCGTGAGTAGCACTGCTGCCTCACACCAAGGATCCCAGGTTCGATTCCCGACTCGGGTGCCTTTCTGTGCGGAGTTTGCGCGTTCTCTCCCCGTGTCCGTGTGGGTTTTCGCCAGGTGCTCCGATTTCCTCCCACCGTCCTAAGACGTGCTGCCTCGGTGAATTGTCCGGACTAAATTGCCCGTGGCGCCCCGAGATGTTGTAACTTGCTTACCCCTCTCCGCTGCATGACTGTTTAGAAAGAGCAACGTAGCTCAACGGTTCCGTCCAGCTTAAGTAAACAAAAAATTACTGACTCAGGTGTTGTAGACGTTAGACTGTGAGGTTAACTGGAGATGGCAGCATTGTGTGGTGGCTTTTCTTCAACAAATTCCCGGATGAATCCAAACACTTGCCAGCGGCATTGAGCAAACATCCTGATACTTGCAACGATGATTGAGATGCAGTGAGCCTTCACAATTGCCAGTGCTCTTGTTATTATTTTGTTGCTCGAAATGTTGCGAGAGAACGCTTCTAATTGAGCGATGCCACCCGCATCTGAACCTAAAAAAAAAACCCACAAATGCTCTCAGCAGCACCGCACTGCCACAGCAAAATTCATCACCGACTGAATTGACTGCGCCCATCACTTTGGCGGCAGGCAGCATTTGAATATCATACTGCGTTAGTCTGTATTCATAGAGCACAGTCGTGTGGTTGAACAGATGATGCCAAGACTTTGCATGGCTCACACCTTCCAGTTCTCCGAAAAAAACGTGACTGGAGTGAGCTGAAAGGGTTACCAAATTGCAAGAAAAATGCTTTTTAAAGGAGAAGCATTTAAACAAAAGCGTAAATAAATAAGTAAAAAAAAACAATCTGAACAGATAAAGTGAGTCGGGAAAGCATGGGTTTATCTCGCCCAATTACAAAAACAGCAGCAGATGGTGATGCACAGAGCATCGCATCATTAATGTGATATGGAATGGCTAAGGGGAGGCGGAGTGAGGGATCATTGCGTAAATCTTATGTAGGGATCTAAGTATTGAGATTGTTCTTCACAACCGCCAGGCTTTTAATCCCTGGTAGTTTCGAATCTTAAACGTAGCCCCGTCTGAAATATCATCCACTTGCTCTGCAGTTCACGTGGCGTGGATACAGGGCATCAGTCGCTGCGGAGGAGAGATGCAGGTGGTGCAGTCATAACATGTGCAGGGTGGCGCGGTGGTGACATCTGCGGTCGTAACATCCACGCCTCCCAGAAACTGGGTCCTACCCGAGGCAGTTCAGTTTCTGCTTTGGACGTGTTTCTGTGCAGTCTTCTCCCACTGTTCTCCAACTGTTCTACGTGGGTGTTCTCTGCATTCTCCGCTTTCCACCATAAATAATGAACAAAAACACTTCTTAATTAATTGGTCCATACCATCAAAATATATGGGAAGCAGTGTCGGGCAGTTTGGCATCGATTGTGGTTTCCTGTAGTGCCTCGTGAGCTCTTGATGAAAGGCATTGTGTGGAAATGTAACATCGATGAAATCAATTTTTTGGGTCAGGTCACGTAAAAAATCGTGTCGTTTAACCCTCTCCACCATCCGACACGGCCAATTAGTAAGGTTTGTCACGTGAACAGAACGTGGCCATTTCCTTCACTATCTTAGCAAACCAGTGTGGGAGAGCGAACCCACAGTATTTTTATAAACCCACAGTATGTGTGTAAACCCACAGTAAAAATACTGTGGGTTCGCTCTCCCACACACCAGTGTACTGAGATAGTGAAGGAATTGGCCACGTTCTGTTAACGTGACAAACATTACTGATTGGCCGTGTCGGGTGGTGGAGGGTTAAACGGCACGATTTTTTACGTGACCTGACCCAGAAAATGGAATTCAGCGATAACATTGGTCACGAAGGCCTTCGAATTAAAATAAATGTAACACATTATTACGTCATCTCTCTCGTCTGTGTATGTCCAGTCGTTACCTGCCCATGGTCGCATGGATTTTGCTCCGGTCCCTCAGATTTTGCTCTCCGCGTCTGGAAACACGCGTGCAGATTATTAGGCCACCACTGCAAATCCCCACATGTGATGATATAAGCCACTGCGATGCACTATCACGTGTGGCCAGGTCAGCTCAGCTGGCTTTACCCGTGAAATACAATCGTTTAGTTTTCGTTAGCGTTAGGGTTTTCGTTAGGCTCAGGGTTAAGGAATCGATTCGCTATTTATTGACCGTGCACAAGCTCTGAGCGAGGCAAGATTTATATCTAAACACTTGTAGATATTCCCTTCAGGAAATGCGATGTATGCAAGTTGATGGGGATGAAATGCAAGTATTATTATGATGGCATGATGCAAGGGTTTTGCAACCCAGAAGTTGCCAGTTCAGTCTCTGGGCAGTTGAAATCTTGGGCCAATTGCTTAATTATCGTAGCCTTTGTTAACTTATGAGTGTTAATTAACATGTCTCTATCTACCGAGTCTTAAGACTCTTCTTTATATTAGTGTCCTGATGTTTTACAGTAGGGGCCATGTTGCGCTGCTTTTTCCGCAATGAGAGTATTTTTTTGGTACATTAGCAAATCAGACGAATTTGCCCTGTGACCTTGCTTGACGAAGTCTACCCTATTCCCTATTGCATCACAGGACATCCGTATTGAAGCTCGTGTCACATATTTCTATGTTTAGCAAAGACAAAGATCCCCCATATAGCCTTAACGGAGTGGAGGATCAAGTGCCGTTAGCGAGCACCTCTGAAGGTCAATACGGCACATGAGGGGGTGGGTGACCAACACCACGCCCGGCCGCCTTTGTCTCCCGAGTGGCAATATTTTCACATTCCCCGACGTACTCCTTTGAGGCTGAGTCGACCTATAGGAGGCCCATGATAGGTTCAGAAAATCATCACTGGTGTTGGCCGTGAGCCGTATTCGATTCTCCGGTCACCAGGTTTGTCGCCCAGCGCGTTAACCTAACCGCTGGGCCACCGGTATGTTTAACAATAGACCCACTGACGGTGGTGTGCAGGAGACACAGAACCCAAACCCAAGACTGCCACAATCGGTAAAATAAATACCTGAAATGTTTCAAAAGGTCGATGCTTTCACTTTCCTGTGAGCCAGTTCCAGAGCCAATCTGGCTGAGCTGAAATCATAAACAAATCCAGAAACATTTAGTTTGGGTCTCCGCCATCACTGCTTAGCGTGCAGTATTAACCGGGGCGGCCGTAGGGCTTAAACCACAAATCTTTGCACCAAGCTACATCCACTGATAATGCTCGTTTGTGTCCCTGTCGCTGAGATGGGTGCCGCTGAAGTGAGTCGATCGGGATGCTGCGTGCGGCACGGCAGTGTGTGGATACGTCCACCCTTTGCACGACGCCTGGCCTGCGTGGAAGAGTAGGCCAAAGCGTCCTCGAGATGGGTGATCCGGTGGCAAGGCTCTTCCGCTAGCGGTGGCATGCGATCGCGTTGTCTGACAGAGCCCCCCATCACGAGACCCCTCCGCCCACTCGGACAATTCAATTGCAATGCACGGTGCCAAAGTCTAGACGGAAAGCCCGTGTGACTCAGCCTTATATTAACCCCTGCGATTATCACGCCGCTTGCAATGTTGTCTGTTTCAAAGCGGCGCTTTATTGCCGAATAAAGAATCATTTCATGAAATTCCTTTGTTTTAAATAATGAAGCCAGTAGCCGAGAGACTTTGAAATAAAATCAAGACTCTCTCTGTGTTGCGATCATTATCGCAGAGGTCGAAGGAAATTAATTGTTCTATGTTTCTTGTAGCTTCAGGCTTCCGTTGTAATGATAACCGGTGCTAATCCACTTGCGATGATTTATTAAGGCCGTGTATTTAGGGAATTGCGGGTGAGCGGGTTAAGGGCTCTGTTATTACCTCCTCAGCAGAGAACATTTACAAAGACGGGGTAATTACATTATACTGTATAATTCTGCAGTTAAGCAACCACTGAGACGAACGCGTATCAGTTAAGACACACTGGATCATCTCAAAATACAATTGTAGTTTTAATCACCTTGTTTGTGAGGCAGAAAACGCGTAATAAATTAATGAATAAAACAATGAGTAACTTCTAATGGGTGGCACAGCGGCCCAATGGGTAGCGCTGTCACCTCACAGCAAGAAGGTCCCAGGTTCGAATCTCGGCTCGGGTGCCTTTCTGTGTGGAGTTTGCATGTTCTCCCCGTGTCCGCGTGGGTTTTCGCCGGGCACTCCGGTTTCCTCCCACAGTCCAAAAAACACGCTGCTGTATAGGTTTATTGGCTCGCAGACTAAATTTCCCGCAGTGCCCGGTGATGGACTGGCGTCCGATCGTGGGTATATCCCTGCCTGCCGCCCTGTGTCTGCCGGGATAGGCTCCGGCTCACCGCGACCCTGTACGGGACTAAGCGTTTTCTGACAATGAGATGAAATAAGTAACTTCTAATGTCGGCGTGTTTGGCGAAAAGAGCACGTGAAGGAAAGAGAGCGCTCGACACGGCTATCCCAAAGGAACAGCTTCGGAGAGTAATTCTCATACATCGAATCGTGAAAACCTGGATCAAAGCCACAAGTCTTGCGTGTCGTGGCAGTCCGGTATAAATAACCTTTGCTGTTTCAACAGCACATGATGAAGGGGCGTGTTATCCGCAAATTGTGGAGACGAGAGTTGTTGGATCACTGGACAAATGTTGTGAAACTCTTTGCATGGGCATCAAGGAAGTGTACTGTACCCTGGTTCACCAGGAGAAAGCGGTACAGCAAATGTGGACGTAACCTATTCATTTTTTATGGGTTAGTGTTGCTCCCTTGCACGCGTGGGTTTTGTTTGGGAGTTTCGGTTTCCTCCTACAAGAATATGAAAAAAAACCCACTCAAGTTCGTCATCATCATCAATACCCACTTAATCCTGTACATGGTCGCGGGGGTTCCGGAGCCTATCCCGGCAGACAGAGGACTGAAGATGGGGCTATACCTACGATGTGATGCCAGTACATCACAGAGTGCTGTGGGCAATTTACTCAGCAGACCAATTAAGCTAGGCAGCAGCATGTCTTTGGAAAGTGGGGGGAAAACCGGAGTAGCCCAGACAAAAACCCACACGGACACAAACTTGAAGCCATCTTTACAGGGTGGTGCAGAGCTTGAGAAATTGTTGGCTTTCTGTCCTCGTGCCTCCGAATCCATTATCTTTATATTCGTGAGACACACGTCACAAGTTGAAATTATAATTTCACACGTTTGGTATCTCGAGCCCCTTTCCAATTTTTTCACCATCCAGAAAAGTAGGGCGGATACTGTGATGACACCTCAGCACTCCTGTTATATTTTGTTTTTGTTTATTGTAATGACTGCAGTACTCTCGCTGTAACGTTTTGCGTCGCGTTCCCGCATTAGTATTCATCGTTGCAAATGCTCACTGCTCACGCCGAGACCCCGCGGTTGTGCAGTTAAACTTAACACTGGCGGCGGGAGGAAAATAAATAAACCTCAAAGCATAAAATTGTCTTGTGTGTGTGCGTTGCAGTGCGGAGAAATAAGAAAAGGTAGACATCATTTCAGAAATTTCCGTCAGGCCACACGAAACAATTAGGGATATTTAGTGCTGTACATGGCTTATCGCTGAGAAACCGTATTAGCATGAATTATAGAATGTCTGGCAACAGCTGGGGAAAGAGCAATTACATTTTCATGGGGATGAGTCTATTGATAATCAACTTCAGTACTGCCCCAGTAGTCTTGTGAATAAAAATGGAATTTTGATTCACTTTGTGTAAAATCACCTACGCACATCATAATTGGCTCCATAGGATTTACAGCAATGAGGAGGCGCGTGCTGTGCACGGGATATTTATTCACTGTTCACAAGCCATTTCCGCACCGCCCGCTGATCATGGGATGTTTTAATAGGAGCCCCGTTATGCCTGTGCCCTCTGCTTGAAAGCGGCTACATCCACCGCCTTCCGCCCGCACACCGCTTCGCGTGCGGCGCACCAACGCCACTCCCGGGTGACAACTTTTTTCGGCGTCGTGTGAGTAGGCCGGGTATTTGAAATAGTTTTTAATTTGCTAGGTCTCTCTGTCGTTGCACGTGTAGAGAAGGAGCTGCACGCGGTGCAAATTGGAAACCGTTACGCATGCGCGCCAATGTGAACCTGCAGAATCTGCGCAGGGCGGCGCGGTGGCTCAGCGGGTAGCACTGTCGTCTCACGGCAAAAAGGCCCCGGGTTCGAATCACGGCTCGGGTGCCTTTCTCTGCGGAGTTTGCGAGTTCGCTCCCTGTTTCCACGTGAGTTTTCGCCGGGCACTCCAGTTTCCTCCCACAGTCCAAAAAAACACGCTGCTGCACAGGTTCATTGGCTTGCAGACTAAATTGCCCACAGTGCCCGGTGATGGACTGGCGTCTCACCATGGGTGCCTTGCGCCCTGTGTTTGCCGGGATAGGCTTCAGCTCATCGCGACCCTGTACAGGACGAAGCGGTTTCTGACAATGCGATGAGATGAGAATCTGCGTATGTGTGGTGCGGTAGCGCAGGAATGACCACGTATCACTCTTACTGATAACTGATGTAATATGTGAGTGATGAACTCTCTCAAAAGTAAAACAGCAAATCGTTAAGACTATGTATTTTCTTAAAATGCATCAGTAATTCCGGTTTATCGCTATTTGCAGAAGTAGATTTTTTTTTCAATCTGAAATGTTTACACCATTTTATAGTTGTTACATTCCACTTCGCCAACCATACCACAGCCCCCGATTTTAAACGTTACGTGGCTTCACGGCTTAATAACGTAATTAAGCTGTGTTTATAATAATACTAGTTTGAATTGTTAATGAGTTCGGGTTGAAATAAGTGAGTTCAGAAATCTCCTTTCAGGCTGGGAATGTACAATATAATCCAGACGTGAAATGGCATCAGTGGTTCACATGAACGCCC
>JAZEWT010000023.1:5394528-5404678 GCA_036362905.1 Mordacia mordax | reverse complement strand
GGTAAATGGGCAGCCTTGAAAATCTCTTGCCGATGCCATTGTGAGCGAAAGGGCTTTCACGTACGGGAGCTCTAAAGACTGTGTTTTGGCCTCTTCTTCCACGCTCGCTGACCAGACTTCTTGGAACACTGCAGCCCACCGCACGCAGCTTGTCGATCAACTCACGTTGGCACGTCAATTTACACCTCGACGTGGATAAAAGAAAAGCGATTCAAGCAACTTGTCCAAAAAAAGGGTTGTAATTACGCTCAAATAGACAGGTGGTCAAAAATGTCCATGAGTTTGAGATTAAGCCTATTCACGAGGTGCCTCTTATTATATTCAGGCCCTTAGGTGCTGAATGGCCCTCGATTGTGTGTGCTCAACATAACCCCACTTTCTTGCAGAGCGTCGCTGTCATTTGAAAAAGAAAATCTATGAAAGGCTCACAGATCCTGTAATCCATTATTACTTTTCTCTGCACCAATTTAATTTCGGTGCAATTATGGCTTTAACAGCGAAAGTATGTGGATTGTCACATTTCGCGTTTGTGCTCTGTGAGTTAATTTTAGGGGAATGCCATTTGCGAGATGGATGTCATAACTTGGGGGGGGAGGGAGAAGCTGGCTTTGAGTGTTGACGAAATTTGAATTGACCCAATTTTTGACAGCCAGCTGGGATCGCAAGAAGGCTGCAGATGTGCTAATGTCATTCCACAAATCTTAGCTGCTGTTACTGTTTTAATAATTTTAAACAGATATTAGGAAAAGTTACCCTGCAGCTTTTTTTTCACGGTTATACAATGCAAAATAATCACAGTTGGTCTCGATGTCCGTGAAAATGACCCGCGTTTTCGTTACTTAACAAGCACCTTGTTACATTCGCTTGTGGGTTATTTGACCAACGTTATTTACTGCTGCCTTTTGTCAGGTCACCGCTGGATAAAGGCCCGATCATGCCACATCGATCGTGGAAGTTGTTGTTTAACCATACTTCACCGTGTGCGGGTGTAAAAATGGAGGAGGGGGAGCGTCGGTGTAACAGTTAGCGCTCCACGCTACGAACCCATTCACTCGAGTTCGATTTCGGCTCACGCCAACACCAGTGGCGGTTTTTTGAACTCGCCCTGGACCTCCCCTAAGTCGACTCAGCCTCAGTTAAGTACCTGGTGCAGTGTATAAACATCGCTACTCGGGAGACAATGGTGACCAAGTGTGGTGCTTAGCCACCCCCTCCATCCTGTACGCCGTGCTGGCCTTTAAAGGTACTCGCTTAACAAAAAAAACTTGCCCCGGCGCTCTGTTGAAGCTATGGGGGATCTTTTGTCTTGATCCCAGAGTTCATTTCCCAAAACCGACTCTCAGCACTCGATACCCATGGAGCATAAACTTTATTTCCATCACACTTTGTATCTTTTTATCTCTGTTGTACAGAGGTAATACATATATAGTCCATCGGTTGTTTGGCCTTCAGGATTTACTTTCCGTATGCGTTCTATTCGATAATATTCATACTTCTGAGCTGAAGAAAAATAAGTGCGTAAGCTCTTTTGCTATTCTCACAGTATGTGTAGCACAAGGGTATGACAATTTCAAGATTAGTTTCTTTAACCTGGTTTGAAGTCTTTTTAGAAAACAGGATGAGTCTCATTTGGAAGTGACTTTAGGCATTAGTCTGTCAGTAGGGGTAATTGGTTTCCATTCGTAATCACAATTGAGTAGTTTACGGTGTAATTTTTGGTTTCAGCAAAGTGATTCGGGGACGCGATTTGAAAGAGCCGCTGAAGTGATGTTGGTTATCACAGCACGATGTGTGATTAGAATTGTTCTCAAGAGCCGCTATTTCGGGATAGCCATGTCAAGCTTTTCCCGCTCTCCTCCGCTACATTTCACGTCCCACAATTAATTAATTGGAGTCGTCGTCAGCGCCTCGGACGATGGATGCCTCGCTGGCGGGAGGCGAACGTCGCGAGGGATAGCGGGGGGGGGGTGGTGCTCGACACGGCTGTCCCGAACGAGCAGCTGTCGGCAGCGATTCTCGCGCACAGAGCTGGGAAAACGCACATCCATGCAAACTGAACCTAACGCTCCCGCTCAATGGGCTGCTCTCGTGACTGAGTCCCGCTCAGAAACGTACAGTGTAAAAACAAACGCTGTTCTCTCCACAGCTCCGTGCAGCGCTCTGTGACCCTCGGGTGAAAAGCGTTCTAGAAGTGGAATTATTTTTATTAGCATTAATATTATGGTTAATATGAACCAAACTATTAATCAGAGCGGCTGATGGATTTGAACTGTTTAGTTCCGCAACACGCAGGGAACGGGTAACCACGAGGTGGTATGTTATCATAGAAGAGAATAGTCTCTCAGTATACAGTTGTTTGGTTTACCCAGTTACGGAATTTATAATTTTTCTAATTGTGAAATTTGGGGTTTCCTTCTGGCCGCTAATTGGTAGACGTTTTCCACGAACGCCTTGTCGAGAAAATATTAGCCGCTCTATTTTGGATGCCTTGGAGTATTTTTACACTTTTTTGTATTCCTTAACGGCTCTCTTTTTTATGAAACAGTAAACATGTTTCTCTTTTAAGTGCCCAAAAATAAAGTATTTGTAGTCTCTTCTTCCAGAGCTATTGTTAAACTGCGCCATGTAGCCGGCGGTGTTATTTAGAACTGAAGTGGCTTCTTCCAAATGCATCCGGCGGCAGTAATTGAGCAGTTGCTGTTTTCCAACGTGTTCACGGTAAATTGCTTGCGCTGGGTGTGGGGAATTATTTCTTATTTATAAGCGATCACGGAGTTTTAAACGGGCGTTCACGCTGACTCGCTCCCTCCCCAGTTCATTGGCGGCAGCGGCATTTGTCTGATCTGTGGCTTTCAATGACTTTTTAGCTACGACCTTTTAAAATCCATACATATAAAAATAGGAACCGTGCCTGGATTAGGTCAGCAGTCAGATGTCACGCGCAATAGTTACTTCCTTGTAACCCACGGTGGCATAACAGTTCAGCGGCGTGCTTATGCGACATCAAAAATAGATTAAGGTTACTCGGGGCCCAGGGCTTGCCGCAGATGGTGACAGTTTGTGGGGTACACGAGCTGCATTTTCAGCCGCGGCTAAGAGGTCAAGGGGAGTGGCGTGGGAGGAAGCCTTATCTTCCTGGCAACCGTAGACAGGCAGGCCGGAGTGGGTAATGGCAGTAGGAGTTGTGGTGCCCTTCCGCCTCGCGCAGACCTCCCGCATTGCCAGCCACCAAGTCTCTGTGCTGGGCTCTGTGATTGGTGGGTGTGAGTTGAGGCTCACCGCTGCCGCTGACAGAAGAAATGCCACATTAGAGGTGAGCTGCGGAGAGCCTGTGTTGAAAGGGTCATTTGCCTACACTTCCACACTGGCCAGACACTTTTAAGAATACCCCACAGTTAACAGCCCCATGAGACCTGCCGATCGAGAGACTGTGACCACTTATACTGTTAGGTGGGTAGAGGTGTAGATGATTTAAAGAAACCTGCACCAATGTTTCACCGGTCGCACCAGGATATTGAATCGAACCGGCGACGCCTGCATCGCAGCATTCTGTTACTGCCGCGGTGCATGGTAGCATCCGGCATCGCGCTCTTAAAAAAAAAAAGTACACTTTTATCGAGCCTTGAGTGACACTCGTGGCATTTTGTATCCTCCGTGGCTATGAGTGAAAGGGGAGGGAAGACCTCCTTCCATCTCCGCACCCCCACTTCATGCCGGGGCTCATGATCAGACCTGCGTTATGAGATAGTTTGGCGCTGTCTGGAGAGGCCGCTCGATAAAACTGATTTATTTATTCATTAAAGCGACCCAACCTGCCACAATGTCCTGCGCGCAGCCTGTCACGGGCAGCTTGATTCCTCCCCCATCGCGCGGGTGCCGTATAATGGCCTTATCCTGAACGTTATTACATTTTGTGTACAGCTGTTATCGCTGGAGTGGAGTAAAATATTTATGCTTTATGTGGCATGTCTGGCATCTCTGCTCTGCTCCGGAACTTCTCGAGCGCCACAACGGGCACTCGGCATATTTAGCTTGAGAAAGTCTGCGCCGTGTGTTGAAAAAAATCATTCGCAATTTCAGAGATGTGTACCAAGTGATTTTTATTGTCGTGGATAATATAGCGCCGTCGTAGTAGTTTATGATAATTATTTTTAATACTGGGAACATTTTTATTCTGGTGACATATTTTAAGTGCTCTTGAGCTACGTTAAAAATGTTCACCCTAAAATTCCCCCCCGACGATTTTGAGCTCGGCAGAAGAATTAGCAAAATTGAGCCTGCTAAGGTCACACAGATGGCTGACCACCAGCCTGATGTTGTACGCCTGGGGCTGCAAGGTGGCCAGGAGGTGGCAGTGCTGTGTGACTCCCACACATATACAGCGCGGTGCTGGTTTTCTCTGGGTTCTCAAATTTCTTTCCACATGAAGCCAGACACTCAGTTGCGCAATTGGCCCAAGATCCCAATGAATTCGGGGCCTGGTTCAAAATAGTTTTAAAACTATGTCAAGCTTTCTTTGGTACATAATAGCAATACATATTATTGACGTCTTAATTGGGCATTAGTTATTCTGCAGCCATACTCTACAACAATCACAGCCATCATAGTGGAAATGTCATTCAGGCAATTGCTGTAACAGCAAACACCTTTACAATGGTGAAATTATCCACAACAGCAGCAGCACCAATTATCACACAAATTACAAAGGCGATCGTGGGCATGAACACTCGAATCGATAATTGTGGCTCTGCTAGCAGTAACTTGAGCTTAGGTGTCCGGTGCTGCCCTCAAATATTTTCCTCATTCATTATTGGCAGAAAAGTGTCCGCTGGAGCAAGCTCTAAACAATCGTACAACTCGAGCTATAAATCGTAAAACAACGTCCGCTAAACTGCACGCTCTGGAACTGCCACTCTCAACCGGTGGGTTGTGACCCATCAGTGGGCCGCGAGCGCCACCTAGTGGTCCGTGGAGATAAGACCCGAATGGGGGCCAAGTGGGCCTTGAGGTGCAAGAGGTTGAGAGCCCTTGCTCGAAAGGGAATTGCCAGAAATGTTAAAACCTTTTATCTTTGCACAATAATCGTTACACTGCACAAGTGACCTGTCTGTCGGTTACCTGCGGTTGCGCACCCATTTATGCTACTGGGTGACACCGAGGTAGCTGGATGGATGTTAAATAACTCTTCACCGTTGCTTCAGCTGTCGTGCTGGAAGACCGAGTCGGTGACCTCTGTTGGTCCAGTGCCATGTGGTAACAGGGTGTCATTGCAGTGGTGACATGCGCGCTTCAGAGAAGGAAAATTACGCACGAGGCAGTTCAATTCTTGTCTCGGGTGCTGTTCTGCGTGGAGTTTATTCTCCCCTTGTTCTGCGTGGGTTTCCTCCGAGTTCTCCACTTCGCCTCCAGTTGGCCGATAACATAACATACCGTGCCTGGATAAATGTTGGTGCCTGCTGGCTGTGCCTGCCTTCCACCCGCCTCTCCGCGGTTTCATCAGACACTGAGCAAAAATGCGCGGTGCCTTGAACAATAATAATAATACTTTCATTTCCAGAGCGCTTTTCACCCGAGGGTCACAAAGCGCCGCACAGAGCTGTGGAGAGAAACGGCACGTCAACAACAACATCAGGACAGTTTAGCGGAAAATCGCACTTATTATCA
This sequence comes from Mordacia mordax, assembly GCA_036362905.1. NCBI lineage: Eukaryota > Metazoa > Chordata > Hyperoartia > Petromyzontiformes > Petromyzontidae > Mordacia > Mordacia mordax. The sequence goes on along the minus strand of JAZEWT010000023.1, from coordinate 5,399,014 downwards.
CGAGACCCATCGCGCTAACCGTTGTTGCAACACGGTGGCAAGCGGTCGCTCGATTGCGTTACCGCGGTCGATGTGGCGGACAGCTCCAACGCGGATTCAAAACGAACGGGAGTCCCCCCGGCCCAGGCATTCGTCTTCCTAGTGGCATTAATGTCAAATCTACGGCGACGTAATGAGTATTGCGTCAAGTAACACGAAAATGAGGACACGCACTTCCCAGTGTTTGTCATTGTTATCTCATCTCATTGTCAGAAACCGCTTAGTCCTGTACAGGGTCACCGTGAGCCGGAGCCTATCCCGGCAGACACAGGGCGTAAGGTAGGGACATACCCACGAAAGGACGCCAGTCCATCACCGGGCACTGCGGGCAATTTAGTCTGCAATGCAGCAGCATGTTTTTTGGACTGTGGGAACCCACGCGGACACGGGGAGAGAACATGTAAACTCCGCACAGATAGGCACTCGAGCCGAGATTCGAACCCGGGACCTTCTTGCTGTAAGGTGACAGCGCTACCCGCTGGGCCACCGTGCTTATCCCCAATGTCGTTGTTGTTGACGTGCCGTTCTCTCCGCAGCTCTATGCAGCGCTTTGTGACCCTCGGGTGACAAACGCTCTATAAATGCAATTGTTATCATGACAGGGTCGCGGGGAGCCTCAGACTCTCTCATTTGTGGGGGCAGAGGGGGCATTGACGAGTGGCCAGGCATTGGAAGAAAAAAATATGCACACATATATTAATTTAAACTTTAACCGAGTTTAATCACCATAATTGAAAGTACTTGATTAATCTTGTACAGCTTTGTGGGGGGCGGCCGGAGCCTCTCCCAGCAGATACAAGGTACAAGGTCGGGCTATACTCGGAATGGTATGCGAGCCTATTGCAAGGCACTGCGGGTAATTCAATCAGCAGGTAAATGGATCTGTCATTTGTTAATTTAAGTTGGAAGGAACCGTTCAGCTGTGTAGTTCTTTTTAACAGGTGTACGGCGGGAAGGTATAAGCAAGTTACAACATCTCAAGGCACCGGGGGAAATTTAGTCAGGGCAATTAACCTAGACAACAGCAGCACTCTGTCTTTGTGCTGTGGGAGGAAACCGGAGTACCCGGCGGTCACCCGCACGATCACGGGGCAGCGCTGCCTGCTGCATCACTGTGTCACCTCTTTCCCTTGTTGTCACAGGAATGGCGACGGGATAATATGAAGCGCTCAGCACTTCGAGCGGCGTGTATTTTAACGCATGTATACGAATATGTAGAGCGATGGCACCGTGGTTAAGTATGCTGCGCTGGGAACCTGACCACCACGTCTGACAGGGCCGGAACAATCGATCAGCGTATCGATGAAAATGTATACTTGACTCGAGCGGTACATGCATTGAATTGCTTCCCTCAATAGTCAGTTGTTATTGACCATGAAATCTATATGTGCAAATGGTGTGCTTATAGTCCGATTCTGTGCTGTTGACGGAATAGACAAGGCGCAGGCGTGCGGACATTGTTATGGAATGAGTTGGACAAACGTTATGGAATGAGTTGGACAAACGGGAACAGAGTTGACGGAAAGGATATGCGAAAATAATACGTGCACTACAGACAAGACGGTAGAAGAGAGGCAGTACAAACGTGGGGAGTGAAATAAAATCGCACAGCAACGACACGGAACTCTTGACACGCGAATGACAGACATACAGTCCGGACAAGACGGTGCAAAGAGAGAGTGCGAGGGACGAGATTGTACATGAAAGGCAGTGGAACCGTCACGACAGCCACCACCGTAGAAATGAGATGGAAACTTTAGATGCGAGGAACAAAACAATACGAGCGTGTGTAAATGTGACTTTACAGAAGCTGCCGCAGAGGCTGTGCGTACATTTCGATCGAGACGATGCCATTGGAAGGAGGCGGGAGGGCATTCTGCCGGATGGCGCGCAATCGCAGTCTGATGGCGAATTCAATGGTCTTCTTGCGACCGAGTTCGAGGGTTGGTTAAATACGACTAAAAACATTTCAAGTAACTTATTGGCATGATTATGACCACCACCAAAAAAATGGAGAATACGCTGTAATGGGGGAAATAATGGGTTAGTTTTCACAATGGAAGTGGTCGACAACCCTTAACCCCAAAGCCACACTGGCCAGTGTGGTGAAATATGGTCAAACGTGCCCCATGAAGACCACCGTTTGGGAACGCCGTCCCGCAGTGGGTTGCAAAGCTCTGTAAAACAGTGCTAGGTTGAATTAACCTCTTGTCTTAAAATGTTTTCTATAACTGCTGACAGTTTGCTCGAGCGTATTTCTCTCGGCAGTTTAAAGTTTTATACGCACAGCCTATTCTCACGTAAACTATGGGTTAGACAAGTTCTTTGGCAGTGCTGTGGCACTGGTCATGGTGCACAAGCACAAAAATGACAAAATTTCAGCACGTTCAATATCACCATTGCCTTCATTATAAAAAAAAATATACATGAGAGCAATGCTATAGTGTGTACGCGCTGAGTAATTCACTCGTCTTGTGCGGAGTCTTTTTAAATTACATTGTAAAAAATGACATTGTAGGGTTAGGATAATCACAACAATTATTACTATTATCTATAATAGTAAGAGTTTATAAGCGTACACTCGTATGACATTTTTGCAATCCCTGGGGCTTTCATAGAAAGACTTCTGTGATTTTAATAAAATCGTTAATTTAACATTTTGCATTTGCATAGCTTTTCGGCGTAATTTGGCGCGTGTGTTTTTGAGTGCGAGCGTGCGATTTGTGGGAGCAACGGTGGTGCGTTGGGTGGGCGCCCTGCCCTACACATCCGGCAACTCGAGTTAGGTGACCAGCCGTGACTCAAGTCAGTGGCCAGCAACATCTGAACCGGTCGTGGGCCTCCGAATAGGTTAATCCTTGGGTTATGATTGCTTTCAATAGCTGCTCTTTCGGGATAGCCGTGTCGAGCGCGTGTCCTCTCAACTTCGTACCGTTTTTCCTCCCAGTTTGAGTATGCCACGCAAGGTAATGATAAAAGTTCTCACGGAAAGCTTTCAAATGGTCTTTGGAACTTGTCGTAGGTACAGTTGGGAAAGTCACATTCACTAGCTGGGCGGCGCGGTAGCCCAGTGGTTAGCGCTGTCGCCTCACAGCAAGAAGGTCCCGGGTTCGAATCTCTCGGCTCGGGTGCCTTTCTGTGTGGAGTTTGCATGCTCTCCCCGTGTCCGCGTGGGTTTTCGCCGAGTACTCCGGTTTCCTCCCACAGTCCAAAATCATGCTCCTGGATAGGTTGATTGGCTCGCAGACTAAAATTGTCCCGCAAGGCCCGGCGATTGACTGGCGTCCCGTCGTCGGGTGTATTCCTGCCTTACGCCCTGTGTTTCCGGGATAGGCTCCGGCTCACCGTGACCCTATATAGGACTAAGCGGTTTCAGACAATAAGAGACATTCACTAGCTGTTGATTTAGGTCAGCCTGGCCGCACAGACGAAGGTCATTCTGCCAGCGATGTAATGAGCAACTTCCCCGGCATTTGCTGGCGACGTCTTTGTGTACCATTGCAGGCATCCCCTTTCACACAAGGTGTGCTTAGAAAAAAAATGTACAAAGCTATAGCAATGAGTAACTGTCACGTTTGATGATTTAGACCTCTGAGTCATGAGATAAGGTGTTGAGTCGTGAGAGGCTCACTGGTACTACGTGAGTCAGGTCAACAGTTCCACTTGCTGGGATCTAAGCATGATGCAGGCACTTTCAATAATTGGCTACCATCTGCCCAGCTCTATGGTCTCCGCGTTTCTAAAGTGGCGCACGCTTTTGAAATGCTGCCGTTAATTTTCTGCCTGTTCGGTACACAAAGTTCGTGTCAGCTTATCGGCGATGTCTTTTTTGGTTTGGAAACACCAGGTCCAATCATTGCTACTTAGCACCGATAAAGAGACACTGGTGCCACTCGCAATGTAAATCTCGTCCTCTCGTTGCATTTGCAGTGCGTTCTGGGGCATGCCGACACAGGCAATTTTTCTGAGAATTAACAATCGCCTTTATCCCCAATTAGCTTAAGGAAGAGGGACCGGCTGCCACTTTTGTTGAAAGTCTTTGATTTTTTTTTTCCCCATGATTTTTCCAAGGGAGTGGATATGAGAATTTCACTTGTGGGAAATTTCAAACAACTGCAAGTTTTAACATATTAAAGAGCTCATTGACGTGGTTGCATGCAGCGTTGGGGGGGGGGTTGTGCGGGTGGTGCATCGGTGCTATTAATATTGCACACTGTTGTTGCAATCCGGGTTTAGTTCCTGACCTGATTACTCTGGGTGACACCTGATCTCTGTGAACCGCCCCCACCCACCGCGGGCAACTTTCACCGAGATCAGCTCCTGGTGTGCAGAGTCGGCAGCGAAGCAAACGATGTCTGCGGCTCGTTTTCAACATCTCTCTTGAACATGTTCCCCCGTCACCGTGTGATCTCCTGCGCGGTGAAAATTCATCGCTTTCTCTCGGGGG
>JAZEWT010000023.1:5369378-5384484 GCA_036362905.1 Mordacia mordax | reverse complement strand
CCCCCCCCCCCCCCCCCCCCCCGATGCCCCGAGACGTTGTGGCTTGCTTACAGCTCCCCACTGGACAACTGGTAAAAAGAGCTACATACCTCAACGATCCATTCCAGCTCTAATAAAAACTGACTGAATGCCACCCTTGTGTATTGCGTTTATAAACGGCCCTGATGCCTGGAAGAAAATTCCAATGCCGCACGAATCTAGACGTCAACTCGCATTTGTGCCAAGGATGATACTTTTGTTATCAGTCCTCCTTCCAATTCCACGTTTGCCAAGCCGTTGTTTAACCCGTACGCATTAGCATTGTGTGTTCTGTGCTCGCGGCTTATTGCAATCTTAATACAATACCGCGTTGGTATTATAAATCTCGAGTGCCACTTATATATCGATACTGTGTCTCTGCTCGAGCACACTGGGGCTTGGTTTCAGCGCGAGCACTGTTGTGTGCATTTTTATTGCGTCTGTTAGTCTCCCAGCCGCTCCGTGGGGGTGTGTAACGCTGTGCTTTATAGTCCAGCGTCTATGCTCTGCGTAACCCCTGCGAACGGTTGTCTGTCATTCCACTCTTGACGCTTTTATGAATACGTTCTGTTTTGTTTGCTGTGCGCTGGTGTCTGTGTGTGTCTCATCTCATTATCTGAAACCGCTTAATCCTATATAGGGTCACGGTGAGCCGGAGCCTATCTCGGAAACACAGGGCGTAAGGCAGGAATACACCCGACGACGGGACGCCAGTCCATCGCCGGGCATTGCGGAACAATTTTTGTCTGCGAACCAATCAAACTATCCAGGAGCATGCTTTTGGACTGGGAGGAAACCGGAGTACCCGGCGAAAACCCAAGCGGACACGGGGAGAGCATGCAAACTCCACACAGAAAGGCACCCGAGCCGAGAGATTCGAACCCGGGACCTTCTTGCTGTGAGGCGTCAGCGCTAACCACTGGGCCACCGCGCCGCCCTCTGTGTGTGTTTGTGTGTGCTTGTGTGGCCCAGCGGTCAGCGCGCTGGGCTACAAACCCGGCGAACCGAGTTCGAATCCAACTCACGGCGATTTTCCGAACCGGTCCTGGGCCTCCCCTAGGTCGACTCAGCCTCAAATGAGTGTTAGTGCAGTGTGTAAACATTGCCACTGGGGAGACAAAGGCTGCCGGGCGTGGTGCTGGTCACCCACCCCCTCTTGTGCCGTGTCGACCTTCATAGGTGCTCGCTAACGGCACTTGACCCTATAGTCTGTTAAGGCTATACGGGGGACCTTTGCCTATGCGTGGGGAGCGCGGTAGTGCAGCAGTTAGCGCTATATCCTGATACCACCACGGCGACCAGAGTTTGACTCCCGCTCACGGCTCAGTGACGATTTCCTGTACTGGTCCGAGGACTCCCCTAGGTCGACTCGGCCTCAAATGAGTACCTGCCGCGGTGTGTAAACATCACCACTAGGGAGACAAAGGCGGCCGTGCCCGACGCTGGGCACCCATCTCCTCGTGTGCGGCGCTGCTCTTTGTGGTTGCTGCTCCATAACAGCACTTGACTCCAAGGTCCGTTAGAGGCCATGGGAGCGGTGTTTGTGTTCAGCAGCGCCCGTCTTCACCTCGCTGCTGAAGTCCAACAGGTGGTGCTTCCTCTGATCGCTCATCTGCTCAAAAACCAGCGCGCGCGGGGGGGGGGTGGCTGCGACCCCTGTGTGTACTCGTTTTGTTTAATCACCCTGTTCTCAAATATAATGCGTTACTTGTTTGTTGTTCTTCTCCGATTGCAGCACAGCGTTTGTAAAGATACAACTTAAAACAAAGGTGCAGCCCTGCAATTGCTTGCTCACACGACTGCTTGTGAAAGGGGCTCCACTGGAAGGAGCACCGGAGAGCCCTGTTGTAATATAGTTTGGCTTTAAATGGAGCTCAATTTCTGGGGCGGACTCAAGTGGAAATTACATTTGCCGGCTAAGTACACATGATGCCGTATGTCTCAGAAGAGATGGGTGTACCCACACATTACCACCACACTTGACTTATCCATCGATTTACTCGCAATATACCCATTTGAATTTCCAGGTGGACAGGTTGGAGAGAATTCAAAAAGCTTTCACCATTATCAGTATCCAATTAGACCTGTATTGTGGAAAAGCGGGAGGATATCCTAGCAGAGACAGGGTGCAAGGTAGGGCTGTGCCTGGGATGGGACACCAATCCATCGCAAGACACTGGGAGCAATTTGGTCAGCAGGCAAATTAAACTCGGCAGCAGCATGCCATTGGAGTGCCGGAGGAATCCGGAGTACCGAAAACCCACACAGACAAGAGGGAGAGAACCCCGCACTGAGAGTAACTCGAGCCGGGAACTGACCCTGGAACCTTCTTGCTGTGAGGCATCAGCGTTACCTGCCACCCCACTGTGGCGCTTGTCTACTTTGCAATTATGCCATGAAATCAAGCTGGTGACCTGAATCGGAAAAGTCCAGCGTGCTAACAATTACACGACTGTGGCGTGCTCGGAAGAGAATGTAATTAATATCCCAAGAGAATTAAAGACTGATATGGTTATCAATTTCAGGTTCCTGGGTCTAGCAATGCTGATAAAAGCCTGTGCAGGCTTGCTGTGTTAATACTTTAATGGAGCAAGCAATGTGGGAAGCAGCTATTGTAACATCTCGGACTGAATGTTTAATTCATGCAATGTTTTAATTGGAATCTAATTGCCTGTCATGCCACGTGATTACTGTACAGGGCAATGGACAATCCTAGCATATATATATAAAGCAGGTGGGATTTTTAGTTATTTTTATTTTCCCCTGACCCTAAATCAGTGGCCAAGTCTGCTGGAAGATTGCAATTTCAATGCCTTCGCTTGAATTGTTCTAAATTTGTTCTTTTAATGAGTTCTGCTAGAGTACACGCCCCCAGTTGACTAATTAGGTCACTCCACAAGCAGGCCCTCAAAACGCAATGAATATTTGCTTCTTATAATATGCAGGCAAAAGGTGCAGGCCTGTAGTGTGTTACTCCAGCCATTGCTAGTAGAAGGACCTCCATGCTAGGAAGCTCTAGAGAGCCCCTCTCGATTTCTGCACTATGGCCAGATATAACAAAATTTTTTTTTAATAATAATAATGTAAAAACTTACGTGCAGAATTTATGTTTAAAGCTGTACAGGCAATCGTCTGTATAATCCTGAAGACGCCTCCTACGTGGGAGGCAAAACGTTGCTGATGAGAAAGGCGAAACTCTGAACACAGCTGTCCCAACTAAACGGCTTTGTAAAGCAATTCTTATACATTGAGATGTGAAACCCGACCTCCGTGGAAATGATTGACAGTTATTTTTAATGTAATGATGTAGGTCCAATACAGGATGGCGCCTCCCCGTGATGTTTGACCATACTTCGCCAGGAAGCTCAGCGTTGTGGGTTGGTGAAAGGGTTTGTGGGCCGAGGAGCAGTTTCATAATTAAACGCAATTGAGTTGAACCACGCTCGCAAATCGAACCCCAGGATTTATAGATGTGATATCGCAGTGCGCTAACCACTCTGCCGCGGCTTATCAATCATAATTTGGAAAAATCCGTCATGGTCGACGTTCTTCACAATCCCACCGTTTGCTTTTCAACACACCGGTGTGCTGAGAGAATAAAGGAATTGGCGCGTCTTCTGTTCAACGTGACAACCCCTTGCTGATTGGCCGTGTCGGGTGGTGGAGGGTTAAACGACACTATTTTATAATCTATAATTTTTTACGTGACCTGACCCAAAAAAAAAAAAATGGATTTCATTGATAATATTGGTCACGAAAGCCTTCGAACTAAAGTAGTCTGAATGTGTTTGCAAAATACGCCTCGACTGCCACGATTTCCTTTGCTTTATGTCAGTGATGAATGGTTGCTGGTAATAATGGCAGAATTAGATAATATATTCGCATAGAAGCAGAACTTTATAATGACTTTTTTTTCCATATGACGGGGTCATTAGCAACGATATGCATGTGATTTCGACATCTGCAGCCCAGTTACAATAATACGATAATAAAATACTATTTGTGACGTGCGCCGCATATTAATTCAGTGTCGGAGTTGTTCGTTCACTCGAAGAGAGGACGACTCAGTTGTGCGAGGACATCTGCAGAGAGGGGGGGTCGAACCACCTGGTCAGCCGGCGCCAACCCGCCAGACAACTGTGCCCTTAATGATTATTAATTATTATTTTTTTAGCATGCGTCCCTTATCCAGAGTGATTGACGTAATTGCGGAGGCATTACGAGAAAACCACGCGTTATGATGTCATCCGCCAATTAATGAGTGTCTGATGATTGCTTCGAAAAGCTGCTGTCTCGGGACAGCCGCGTCGATCGCTTCCTCTCCCCACCTCGCGACGTTTCGCCTCACACGTTAGAGGCATCCTCGGGCGAGAGAGCAGCTTTTCGAAGCAATCATCGTGCATCGAGCCGTGAAAACCTACATCATTACATAATGAGTGTTTTTGGTTTTTGTTATGATTGGAAACCTGAGAACCCAGAGGAAACGCACGCAGAACTGGGAGGAGGGGGGGGGGACACACAAAACTCCACACAGAAAGGCACCCGAGACAGGATTCAAACCGCGTTTCTTTCCATGAGGTGTGTATGTTATCGCCGCACAGCCACCCTGCTGCCTACGAGAATTCAGAGCTATGAGAGTGACATAGTGAATGTCGGAGATGCTGCCGCCACCACTAATGTCTCCCAGCAAAACTATAATGCAGCGCAACCTGATAAAACAATTACACTGCAATAGTAGGGGGTACGTTCCAAGGCCCTCACAGTGGCTGCAAAACCCCACAGCCATCGGACAGACGAAGCTCACTCTTCCAGCAACGCGATGGCCCAGCTGCCCCAAACATTTCTCTGATGGATAAAGCAATACAATCGACAACAGTTGCTCCCTCTCCACGTGGTCTCCAATTCTTCTCCTGTCAGCCCAGCTCCATTGCTCGTATCGTTGGCTGTCAATTTGTCTGACGTCTCTAGTGGGGGACTGTTTGTTGGCCTGTCGCCTGGACATCTGCACCAAAGCCTGTTCGTTTCCTTTCCTGCCATCCGTCTGTCTGTGAGACTCAGTCTTAGGTCTATGCCCGTCCAGCCGTCCGTATCTTTGTCAATGGCTCTGCGTGTTGTCCGGCGTGGCGTCCGACGTTTCCGCCGCACGTGCTTGGAGCCTCCTTGGAATTTGAATTCAGTTCCGAATTAAGGCTGAGTTGACCTTGGAGTGCTCTGAATTCAGCAACTGACCGGAGCAGCAGGGTTGCGCAGCAGCAACGCCTGTGCCTCACGGAGAGAAAGTCATTCCTGAGGCGAGTAAATTCCCACCTCGGGCGCCTTTCAGTGCCGTTTTCCTCTGTTCAGCACGGGTTTCCACCATGTTTTCCGGTTTCCTCCCACAATGAACAAGAAAACATCCCACTCATTTCATTAATTGGCCGACAACATACTGACTTATAGGATACAATGTCTAGTGAAACGTTGGTGCCCGCTGGCTGCATGGATGCCTTCACCCCGCGCCTCTCCACAACCGAGTCCTTTCCACGAACAGGAGCCGAATTTGCGAGCATTAACCGTTGCATTATTCCTGTTCCGGGCGGCACGGTGGTCCAGTGGGTAGCGCTGTCGCCTTCACAGCAAGAAGATCCAGGGTTCGAATCTCGGCTCGGGTGCCTTTCTGTGTGGAGTTTGCATGTTCTCTCCCCGTGACCGCGTGGGTTTTCGCTGGGCACCCCGGTTTCCTCCCACAGTCCAAAAAATATGCTGCTGCATAGGTTAATTGACTTGCAGACTAAATTGCAGTCAGTGCTCGGTGATGGACTGGCGTCCCATCGTGGGTGTATCCCTGCCTTGCACCCTATGTCTGCCAGGATAAGCTCCGGCTCACCGCGACCCTGTACAGGACTGAACGGTTTTTGACAACGCTACGAGATTATTATACACTCGTTGTTACGGCCCAAACACTACGCTGTGCCTCGTGCTGTTTTAGATAGACTCTTACTAACTATGCAAGACATTTCCAACAATTTGGAGTTACGCAGCATCTTAACTGCATCTCGAAATATATGTGTGTACTACGCCCGGTACTTAGTTCAATATGTGTGTGAGAGCTGTGTTGTGATTTATTAATGCAGGTAGTTATTAATTTATAGTGAAAATGTATGGCCCCAGGGGCTCTATTTGGTTGTATATGTGTGTGTTTATTTTATTTAAACTTTAATGTAGCCACCTCGTATACTAAATGTGTTAATGGGTTATTCATGTGGCTCCCAGGGAAAGAAAATCTGTACAATGGTAAACAAGTGCAATAAAAATATGTACATTTAACAACATTGACGAGCATAAAACGGGAAGGCATTTGGAGGTTGGATGCTTTTACCAAACTCTTAATGAATCCAATTCCATTTATTTGAGCCTTAATCCGGCGAAATTTACGTTCAGCGTTAACTGCGTGTGTGCGTGTGCTGTGATAATGCACGGAAATGTGTAAACGTGAAAAATAAAAAAAACAAGCACGGTTGTATATAAACATTACGTGCGTATGTAAGATTGAATGTGAATTGCTCTGCAATTGGAGGCATCATCAGGTGTTCCTCGTACGCTACGGAGAGCGGATCCCCATGCCTCGAGTCGTGAAAACCCGCATCAGTGGCACTGCGTGAATGCGTTGAGAACGCGCGCCGTTGAGATTTCAACGTTACGTCGACGCTCGAATTAGAGAAATTATTAAAACACGAGATTAACAACAAGCAGTAATAATCATTTTAGTCTGCGTGTGTGTGTGTGTTTCAGTGCATGGTATACGTTTTAATCGGTTTCCATACTCTTTGCCGTTATGCGCGTGTGTCGTGGGCCGCGGTCGTTCAGCAGCCAGGGGAGCTGTGCTAGAAACATGGTGACCTTAGTGCGATTTCCGCTCGCGGCCACCACCAGTGACCAGTGTTGGGCCTCTCCTATGTTCAATCAGGTTCAAATGAGTACCGAGTGTGATGTGTAAACAATGCCACGAGAGAGACAAATGCGGTCGGGCGTGGTGCTAGTCACCCACCCCTTTGAGTGCAACGGAACTTGTCGCTACGGTCTGTTAAGGATGTATGGGGTATCTCTGTGTTTGTGTCGTGTGACACCCTGAACACTTGCAAACGAAGTGTACCGTCTCGAGGAAATGTCCAGGCACTCTGTACAAATGTTTGGATGCAATTATCTATCAATATAAGCTTACGTTGAAACGCTCCCATCAGTAAGCCACCAACGCCAATTCAGTCATTTACTCAGTTTGTATTTAAGCTGCAAAAAAAAGCATTGAGCCATGTAGCTTTTTTTTAACAGTTGTCCAGCGGGGAGGCATAAACAAGTTACAACATCTCAGGGCACAGGGGGCAATTCTCATGAGGCCAGTTAACCTAGAGAGCACGTTTTTGGACTTGTATCAATTGTGCAGTGACTTATTAAGATTCCGGCAATGCACAAACACCCGTTCAGTATAACGCGAATAAATGTTAATATGTATTTACAGTGTGTAAATCATCGTGTAATGTTGAAAATCTAAACCCGTATCAAGTTGAAAATTACTCTTTAGGATTTGGTGGTAAATGTTTGCAGTTATTAAGTGATTTGGATGGAATTTTTCTACGTAATGCTCACACGCACGCTACGGTGAAATATAATGTCTTTCTACTGGAAAACATAAATATTGATTAAACACACACATGCAGAGGCACAGCCCTGGATTTAATGTTGCTCCAAGGTGTGCCTGACTGCAGATTGTAATGCAATGCATTCTGTTCCAAAGTTACAGCGGGTATAACGACCAAAGCTACTTGAACAGATGAGCCATCTGCTTCAGAATGGACTTTTGAGATCCCCTGGCATCGAATCGTAAGAGTAGACCCATCGTGGGTGCCTGAATCGTCAGTTCAAATTTGGCAAATGTGAAAATGACCCTCAAATTCACTGCATTTTGGGTTTCTATGCAACAGCAATCATCGGCCACTGATGCTAATGCCCTGGGTCATTTGCAAATGAGACTGTTTCGCTCTATTGTGTTCTCACCTGACGAAACAAAATAACTTGAACAATCTAGTCGAGTGCTGTATACATAATGGCAGTTGTAATGATTGTATGGATGCACGTATACTCATCAAAAGGTGTGGACAATAATCATCTCCGATTGAAGGCAGCTTTCAGTGGGTTGAAGCGAGAGTCAATTTACCTATTGTTAAAAATAAACCCGCGTGACTAATAAAAGTCTATGAATTGCTTTAGAAAGCCGGTCAGTTCATAAATATATTGGCAAAGTTTAAATTATTCTATTGCATCACTTCACAGCCTGCAGAAAAATAACAATGGATGGTCAAAGTCCAGCCAAGTCAGATTTAAATTAACTCTACAGCCAATTTGCATTGATAAATATGCATTTTTTCTTTGTGTTTATTTTCTAATGCTGAACGCATCAATAAAGCAGATGAATGGGTCCACAAAGACTCACTTCTCTCTCTCTTTTGAAAGCCTAACCACAATCACAATATAAACACGTGCCCATGTTGGCACGGATTAGAAAATTAAAACGTGCAGTCCTGTGATCGTTCGCTCATGCCCGTACGTGGTGGAACGGCCTCTGCTCGAGGAAGCTAAAAAGAAGGTGCTTAGGCCTACTCTTCCACGCAGGCCAGACGTATTTGTGGAGGAGATAAAGCTCCCATGTTAGACAATGACACGTGATCTGCCGAAATCTTCGAGCGACGAACGACTAACTTTTTTACCCGTTTGTACTGCCGGGTTGACTGAGGTTGGAAGGTATTGAGATCGCCAAGTCGAGTGGTCCTTTCGAGTTGCCTTTAACCATGGGAGACGGAACGTTGAGAAGGAGCAAGAGGAAATACTCAGCACGGCGATCGCGAAAGAACAGAATTCAATTCTCGTACATCGAGCTGTTGTGGAAACCTCGGGGATTTAAACATATATATATATATCTGCTCGATTGTTTCAACTGCTGCATAATGGTATTGAACTGGCAAGGACAAATTTGCAATCCACTGGATTTGCACTGGATTGCAAATCCAGTCTTCTCTGTTAACCCACAGTGGATTGCACACCGGATGACAATCCAGTGTGTTAACAGTCTTCTGTTAACACACAGAAGACTGGATTTGCAATCCAGTGTTGCAAATCCAGCCTTCTGGATTGCAAATCCGGTCTACTGGATGAAAATCGAGTGTGTTAACAGAATGTGCAGTATACACCCTGATTGGTATTATACCATTAAAACAGTAGTCATAACATCTGGTTAATTGTACGAATGCACTTTTTATTTTCAGTCGCCCTTCGTTGTGAATGTACTTCGATTTTGAACGCGGTTTCCATTTGAAATATGCGCCAGCAATTCAGCTGCAATTAAGCGATGTTGAGACAAATATCTCAGGAATATATTGCAACAAGGGCGGCGCGGTGGCGCAGTGGTTAGCGCTGACGCCTCACAGCAAGAAGGTCCCGGGTTCGAGTCTCTCGGCTCCGGTGCCTTTCTGTGTGGAGTTTGCATGCTCTCCCCGTGTCCGCGTGGGTTTTCGCCGGGTACTCCGGTTTCCTCCCACAGTCCAAAAGCATGCTCCTGGATAGGTTGATTGGCTCGCAGACTAAAATTGTCCCGCAATGCCCGGCGATGGACTGGCGTCCCGTCGTCGGGTGTATTCCTGCCTTACGCCCTATGTTTCCGGAATAGGCTCCGGCTTCACCGTGACCCTATATAGGATTAAGCGGTTTCAGATAATGAGATGAGATGAGATATATTGCAACACTGAAACGCATTTTTGATTGCAATGCAGTAATTTATCTGATATATTCTAAACTAGGGCGGCACGGTGGCCCAGTGGGTAGCGCTGTCACCTCCTCACAGCAAGATGGTCCCGTATTCGATTCTCAGCTCGGGTGCCTTTCTGTGTGGAGTTTGCGAGTTCTCTCCCCGTGTCCGCGTGGGTTTTCGCCGGGTACTCCGGTTTCCTCCCACAGTCCAAAAACATGCTGCTGCATAGGTTAATTAGCTTGCAGACTATATTGCTCTCAGTGCCCGGTGATGAACTGGCTTCCCATCGTGGGTATATCACTGCCTTGCGTTCTGTGTCTACCGGAATAGGCTCCAGCTCACCGCGACCCTGTATAGGACTAAACGGTTTCTGACAATGAAGTGAGATGAGATAAACTAAACTATATATCACAGTAAAATATCTGATACTCTTCCATCTGCATAATAATGTAGCAAATACTGAAGTTATTTACAAACCTTTACACAATCTCACTGCTGGATCAAGGCCTCCCCCTACTTTGTTATTTATATGGGTTGTTTTACCATGGTCGTCAGTATTAAAGAGAGAGGCACAGTGCCTGGAACTCGACTGGTTCACAATTCGCACGCCACTGACTTTAGCCGTGGCTGTAAATCGAACTTGATAATGTCTCCAGCGCATTGTGCCCACCATTGCGTCACTACTCCCACCCATATGTAATAACTTAGAAAATACTAAACTGTATAGGTTATACGGGCGTTAATCTTTTAATTCCGTATGCCATGTGTTGCATTCCAAACGTTTAGCCCACAGATATCCGTTGCAACTTTGTAATATAAATAGCAACTCCAGCAAGGATCCAAGAAGATACATGTCTCTCCCTTCTCATTCTTCCATTTACAATGTAGAGATTGATAGATCGTAGGGTTATTATGCCCAAATACCCTTTCGCGCAGAGTGGCCTCTTCTCAACAACAGTGCCTTTGTACATTTTACATAAACACGGATTAGCAAATGTGGCTATTAATCGTTAATGTGCCGCCTGCACCCACATTCCATTATGCCAGGAGTGTAAGTTGAGCTTGCAGAAAGCTTAATTCTAAATATATTTTGACGATCTGCTGTTTTCTGAAGGACCGTGAATGTCACTTAACAGCATCGTATGTATTTGTCTCTTAATTGCACAAATTAGTGTGACACGGAGCTATGCACTTCTGTTTTACAAATTGGCAGAACATGACCCATGGCCATCTTCCAGAGTCACTGTTTATTCAATAAGTGACGAAAATGTGTGTGGCATTTATTTAATAAATATGGGGGTGAAATTAATTACACAGACCGTCCAATAATGCATTATTATCATTCTGAATGAGATTATTTTAAGATGTGCAATTTGTTTGGCCTCGATAATTTCCTATATATTTACTTATTTGTTCTGCATGCCTGTATATTTATTCCCATTAGCATACGAGACTACAATTTATCAACTGATTTCTCACAAGCAAAGTAATTTTAATGTTATGCTCGGCTGTTTGATCCCATTGCTCGAGCCTCAATCAGGTTATATACCGTTGTGTTATATTATGCCCAAGTTATTTAGTACATTTTATGAATCTATAGTATTGGAATGCATTATAAAGTTAGAAACTCCCAAGTACAGCGTGGCATATTCAAGTGCTGCATTGTGTCTGTGTCTCTACATCTTTGCCTCCGTATCTATGTTATTCATGTGTCTCCCTGTCTCCGTGTCTGTGTGTCTCTGTCACCCCGTGTGTCACACGACAGAGAAAACTCATGGGAACACGAGGCTGTGTGTGTCTGTCTCCCCTCGTCTCTGTGTCTCCCCTCGTCTCCCCTCGTCTCCCCCCGTCTCCCCCCACCTCCCTTCTCATCATACCAGTTGCCAAGTTAATTTGCGCTGCTCTTTCATCGCCACATTTCAAAACGTGTCGAAGATGAGACGAGAAACGGTGCAAAATCAATTCTTGTTAAACCATATTCTGATAGTTCCACCTCACTTCATTGTTTCAAATGATTAAAACGCGAAAATAACTCACTTCATCTCATTGTCAGAAGCCGCTTAGTCCTGTACAGGGTCGCGGTGAGTCGGAGCCTATCCAGGCAGACACAGGGCGCAAGCCAACAGGGATATACCCACGACGGGACGCCAGTCCATCACCGGGCACTGCGGGCAATTTAGTCTGCGAGCCAATTAACCTACGCAGCGGCATGTTTTTTGGACTGTGGGAGGAAACCGGAGTGCCCGGCGAAAACCCACGCGGGCACGGGGAGAACATGCAAACTCCACACAGAAAGGCATCCGAGCCGAAATTCGAACCCGGGACCTTCTTGCTGTGAGGCGACAGCGCTACCCACTGGGCCACCGTGCCGCCCTAAAATAACAGTTTAATAAATGGTTTGTGTGGGAAAGTAATAGGAAATCGAGTGTTAAACTTTATTTTATGCAAATACTGAAACTCATACACTTTATTGGCATAACTATTGAAAACAGCATCACCGGATGGACGGACAACATCAGCTTTTTTTTAATGCAGATATTTTATTCCACGGTTAAAAATGTAAATGTCCGCTGGCAGCCAGTTGTAACCGCAACCCCTTGGTGAAAAAGTCATAGTTATAGGAATAGGAACCATTCTGAAGTGCCAGTATGTGTAGTGGATGTATGATGTTTGAAAATTGCACTCCATAGCGGTTCTTCAAGAAAGCCCTGTCAAGCGTTGCGTTTTTCTCCTTAGCGGCATTTCGCCTCCCGCATCGATGACTCCCCTCCTACGTGCGAGGAGGCGCAACACTGCGGAGGAGAGCGAAGGAAGACCGGGCGGAGGCATCCCGACGGGATGGCTGCGGCCAGCGATTCTCAGTGCCAGTAAATGCCGTCCGATCGCATAGAGCCACGTGTTGACCACATTGCGTGTGCGCAGTGATCCGGGCGAGAGTCGCACAGGAGAAAACGCGCAAACGGGGTTTTTTGGTCACAAAGTGCGACACCCTGAACTCGACGGATATTGAAGTTTGCAATGCCAGTCCAGGACTTGCCACGAGAAATACAGTCGGCAAAACTCGTAGCAGCAAAAGAATAGTTATAAAGCAACGTATAAGGTGTGATAGGTAGGGCGGGATGGGGTTGTTTTTGAAGGATCCGGGTCGGGAGCCATGCGTCTGAACTGGGTTTTCCATTATTTTACTTAAATAGGACTAGCACTGTAGAGTTAAATATTTAATTCGTTTATTGATAAATGAATACAGCAATCTCCATCATCCCATCTCTGGAGTCATTTCAGGTGTGTGTACGAGTGTGAAATGCTCTTTCAACAGTTCCAACGAGAAAACGGCTTGGCCAGTCGCACACCAAGTTTTGGCTCGGTCACTTTTTCGAAAGTAAAGTTTCCTTCTGAAAATTTGGGCTCGATTTGACTTGGCGAACGACTAGCTGCAATGCAAGATTAATAGCACGGTTGCTTTGATTCGGAGAGGATCTTCTTTACCGAGTCAAAATTAAGATTCCTGTAGGCATTTGCACAGTCTTTTAGAGACAGCATCTCCTGATGACCAGCTGGGGATGAATCCTGGAATATTCGAGAAACTTAACGAAATTAACCTGAGAATGGACATTTGTACAATTTACACGATGCCTCGTTTGCATCCTGTCATTTATTGACGGGCAAATGCACCAGCAAGTAAATAAAAACTAATACCTGTATAACGTTGACCAGCCGTGCTCCTGCAAGCCATCCAGACGCAGCGGACAGTTAATGAAAAACTCTTACGTATCGCAGGTCAAGCTCCCGTGTTGTACAAAAGCCCTGCTCGTATTACTTAGGCCGGGTGCTACAGGGAGAGGGGATGTAAAAAATTAAATAAAGGGAAATAGACCCCCCCCCACTGGGCCATCCGTCTCGGTCGTGATGGATCACGGCGTGTGAAGTGGGGTATGGGGGGGGAGCCACGCTGTCCCGTCCCTGTGTTTTACTTGGACAAGATTAATCGTCCCGGAGAGATAAGGGACAAATGTGATTTCGGCAGGTGCGTGGGGTTATTACCACGTGGAAGATGAACTGAAGCCACAGCAAGAGCCCCAGCATAATCCAATAGCGCGGCGCACAGGGTGGCCTTTGAAGATACGCTAACTTAATTGCGCCGACCTTATGGTGCATTATTAGGCGCTCTGTAACTTTAACTTGATTGCAGTGGATCCGCGCAGATAATTAACGTCGTCTCTTAAATTTGACGGGACCTCTTCATGGTTGCGCGCAGTGCAGGCGGAGGCGCGTTCGCTGCCTCCGCGCACGCGCGCACGCACGCGTCTCATCTGCGGAGGGGCGCAGCACGATCGGAGTGTCCTCCACGTAGCACACGAGCGGCGCACGGCGCAATCTTCCGCGGCGCGGAATTCAATACCGCTTGTGCGTCACTCGTTTGGTTGATCGTTGCGTGGGTTTCGTTTGAGAATACAGGCTTAGAATCGGGGGGGGAGGGGGGGGACGCGTTCATTATTTATCAGCGCTTAAAACAAACTTCTTTATTGGTTGGCCGTGTGCTCCACACGTGCTCGCTAATCGCAATTGGCTGGGTGTGCGTGTGCTCCGGTTGCTTAGAAGTGAATTCATATTCACGTTTTTTTCTGCAAAACAAAAATCAATGCGAAAAATAATCCCTTTATGCCCGGCGGTGGACTGGCGTCCCGTCGTCGGGTGTATTCCTGCCTTACGCCCTGTGTTTCCGGGATAGGCTCCGGCTCACCGTGACCCTGTATAGGATTAAGCGGTTTCAGATAATGAGATGAGATGAGAATCCCTTTATGCTGCTGACAAAATCGTGGGCAGCCATCCTATGCCTTAAACACAGTAACACAAAAACCACGCACGGAATCGTTCTTTATAATCCACGCGATGAAATTGATGTAAAATAACATGTGACATGGGCACACGCAGATTTGCTTGTGTATTTTGTGTATGCGTATGTATACACAGCGCGAGGTCGACTCAGCCTCATATGAGTACCTGCTGCAATGTTTAAGCATTGCCACGACGGAGATAAAGGCGGCTGAGCGTTGTGCTAGCCACCCACCCCCTCGTGTGCTGTGCTCGCCTTCGTCGGTGCTACTCATCAACAGCACTTGGCCTACGGTGTGATTATGCTATGCGGGTGATCTTTGTCTTTGTGCTCTGCTGTGTATATATTAGCAGTGTAATTCACAGTGCTATAAACCTGGTCAACCGATATCAATTCCCAGTCGTGGCTAACATCAGCGACAGGTAATATCTGATCCAGTCGGGGGCCTCTTCAGCCTTAAATAAATACCTGCCATG
>JAZEWT010000023.1:5344622-5360774 GCA_036362905.1 Mordacia mordax | reverse complement strand
TTGCGTGATAAAGACTGCACTTGTCTCATTTGCCGTATTGACCGCGCTAATGATTTCCCCCCCGCTTGGCAAAGGCACGCATACGTACACCCTCTCATATTAATCAGGGTGTTTTTGAAGGGAAATGGAAATTAATACTCTGGGTGAGCCGCCACGGCGTTCCAATTAATGCGCATCATCCACGGCGAGCTGTTAGGAGGCCACGGGTTCTCGCTGATTGGCGCAGATTGAAGAAGCAATGGGGGAGGAATTAAGGTTTAATGTGCGAAAGTGGAGGACATTGAAATGCAATGCAATTTTCGGCTTATCCAACTTTCAGGTGGAAATGTTATACGTGTATTTTCACGTAATGTGCGGAATATATCATTTCTACGGTTCCGCCCAGCAGCCCTTCATCTTGGCTACAGCAGAGAGCAAGGCAATGGACTCGGCGCAAGTCATTTATATAAATACTCTATCTACTAGTCAGCCTGACGTGTTTTTTTTTTACAACACACACTATATTAAAATACTATAAAGGAGTCAATTTTACAAGAGATGCTCTCTACGAAGCAGTATATTTTAGCGTGTCTGTTCAATATCACCAGTTCGGTGCCATGTTTTATACTCTCGGCACACAGTAAATTTTTATCGGAATATTTTCCACGTGTGAGCCATTTTGTAATTACAGACTATTTCATTGAAAGTACCCCCACACCCCCCCCCGCGCCTCTTACCACCTTACAACACCACCGAGTTGGTGACTGCAGATGCTACAAGACAAATGCTAGTCCGACCCGCCAGACTTTAGACCTTTACAAGCGGCTAAGCAGAGCACAGTTGCACAGTCAGGGAGACTTTCTCCCTCTGAGCAATTAATGAATTCAGTTATTGCCAGCATTGCGAAGCAATTTTGCGCCAGAGTTGAAGCAGAGGTCTGACCACAAGATTATTACATTTCCATCGGCCTGTTTGCTCGACTCAGGGCTCCAACGGGAGGGGCGAAAGGCCATTGTATCCGTGCTGTCTGCTTATCTTGTCTGAAGGCAATTGAGATGGATCTCTGGATGGGGGGCTATTTGGAAGCAGCAAGGAAATGTACTTTGTACTTTGAAAGTTTTTGCAAGAACTGCAGAAGAAGAGAAACAAAAAAAGAGAGGCCGAAATGTTATAAGTTCGCGAAAGTTTTCTTTGTATTTGTGCGTGCGCGCGTATGTATTTGCAGTTGTGAACAATTGCAATGTTAGCGGTTGGTGCAGACGGAGTGAGCCTGAGTTGCATTACTAACCAGGGCTAACGTCCGTCGTGATTATCGGAATTGATCCTGGCCATAAACCACCTCGAGTTTGCCTCAACACACAATGCACACCTGGTGCGGTGTGGAATCATTACCACTGGGAAGACAAGGGTGGCCCAGGTGTGGAGCCGCCCACACCACCCGCTTGTCCCAGCCGTAATAGGTGCTCGCTAATATCACTCTCCCCAACAGCCTGTGCAGGCGACAACGGTTTGTATTTACATCTGCGCAGTGGTTAATGTGGTTACACCGTGATGCTGGGGACCTATGTGATATTCCCATAGGCGATGCACGTGAGTGGTGATTCGTGTCTGGGCCTCCCTTACGTTGGATGACTCAGTGTGTCTCGGTTTAAACTCATTTCACATTGCTGCTGCTGCCGCTGTGCCGTGTGGGACACAAGCTGGGAGAGCGGCGGCCCAAGTTCAATCCCTGCTTAGACTTGGACCTCAATACGAATGCGTCGCACGGCGTGTAAACATGTGTTAACACGTGTAAACACGTTTAAACATGTGTAAACATCGCCCCCAGGGAGACGAATGTTGCCAAGCACGGTACTAGCCAACCACCCCCTCATGTACCATGCTGGCCTTAACAAGTGCTTTCTAACAGCACCAGCCCCAACAGTCTGTTCAGGCTGTGCAGAGGATCTCTAACTAGAGGGACAGAGGCAGGTGGCGATATAGTTTACCAGCTGTGTCACTGCCTTCTGTGCTGTGTCAGCATCGCTAAGTGCCTCATAAACAATGCCTGCCCAGACAGAAATGCTTAAGTTGTACACTTATGTCCTTATGGTTTCATCACAATGTTCTAATCATCTCATTCATCCAGTCCATCAGCAGTGGGACCGGCATCACGAGATCTCTTAAGCTCAGCAAAGTTTAGCCCGAAGAATGTTTGTACGGGACATGGCACCGCATCCAAAAGAGGTGTACGCTACCGCCGTGCAACTTGTTCGCGGAGGATCGTACAGGAAAAATGCGTCGTTGTACTATATCATGCTCGAACGTCTATGCACCCGACATTTGCCAAAACACATCGACCAGCGATGTTAAATTCACATTTCCCCTGTGATCCACACAGCACAGGGAGGCCCGCACAGATCAGTCGGTTAACAGTATGATTTGTACATATGTATGTAATTGCAAAGACTAAACATATAAGCAAATGAAAGCTAGAGAATTACTCTTCAGAGCTGCTCTTTCAGAATACCTCTGTCGAATATTCCTCCTCTGTAGGCATCATCATGCCGATCCCAAAGAGCAGCTGTGAGGAGCAATTCTCATTCATCGAGCAGCGAACACCTACCTCGAAACAAATGAAAGCCATTTGACTCAAGTGATAAAGAAATATTTTCGAGTGACATTTTATGTTTTTCACAGCTGGCGTGTTTCTATTTGTGCGTTTGCGTGACAGGGATGTGAGGGCCGCTTGTCTTCCCGGTGACATCGCGGAGGACGCCAGCAATGGACGCGCGTGCTCTCAATTACCATCCCATAAGCCCTCGCTCATCCACAACACCCGCGCGCCCGCTGCCGATCCACCGGTGAGCTTGTGCGCCGCCATCCCACTGGCACGTCCACTCGCACCGCAATCAACGTCCTCAAGCCGGCTGAACGCTTTTCGCAACGAGCTGCATTCACAGCAGTACAATGGATGTGCCGATGTTGAATGTTCGCCCGCACGCCGGCGTTTGAGAAGCACCCACAAGAGCTGTGCCGACAGAGGAGGAACACGAAAGAGTAGCTCTTAAGAGCATTTCGCAATTACGCTCGCGGGTCGATCTGCCTTTTGTTTTTCCTCGATAAGACATCATTTCCGCGCCCGTACACCCACGCACACTAATGCGGAGAGCCATCCCAAGTTCGCAGGGCAGACGCACTATTGCTTTTTAGTTTCGGCTCACGGTCATTCTTTTGTTTACTGGAGACTCATTGGCACATCACGTAAACATTTCAATATTGCATCTACAATGCGGTAGAACATTTCTTGCATACTGTAATTGTTCCTTGTGTATCCCCAAAATACCCGTTATTGTTGCTGATTTTCCGTTCTGATGTCGTTGTTGTTGGCATGCCATGCTCTGCGCAGCTCTGTGCAGCGCTTTGTGACCCTCGGGTGAAGAGCACTCTCTAAATGCAATTCTTATTAAAATTCCAACGTTAGACTCACGGTGTTAATGAAAAAATTTTCGTTTACATTTCTTTGTACTGATGTGTTTTCACTGCTCGATTAATTAGTTTGGCTGACGATGTCTCCAACGTTGGAAGTGAAATGCCACGAAGGAGAGAGGAGGAATGGTCGATGCAGCTATCCTGAAAGAGCAGCTCTTGAGAGCATCTCTGTTACATTTCTTAGTTAATCCACTGTTAAATGAAGACCTCTGCGCATTGTGTCGATCAAAGTTGATTGTTTCACCGTAGTTTCATAACCCCGGCCAATTCGTGCTTGAAGGTGAAATCGAACTTTGGCCTACGGACCGGTTCTGACATCACTCGCTGGTGATATTGGCCGTGGCTGCACCTGTGTGACCGGGTCCAGCGCAGCACGCTGACCGCGTCATCCAGCGCTCTTTCCCAAAATGTACACAGATACAATTCTGTATCTTACAATCTTCTTGCCAGACATCTTTGATCTCCACTCTCAAGTGTAGCACTGACTATGGCGATGCCTCCAGGAGCTTGTCGGTAAACCGAAACGAAATTCAAAGTGGAAGATGAAGGGAGCGACGTCGTTGTTTTTTGACTCAGATGTAAAATAGAACAGCGTGGGTTTTGTACACATGGGGTTCCTTGGCAATGGTTTTTTTTTCACATTTTTCTGCCATATACATTTCTGATTTATGTGACATAAAAAAAACTGTGATTGTACGTGCAGATGAAATTGTCATCAGACTGTGAAACGTAAGGGGGTTCGAGCCTGGAAAGTGCTTGAATGCATGAAACAGATTCTGCATGCAGCTGTGCGGCAACTCGTTATCATAAGACAACGGAGCAAATTCCATCTTTATACCATACAACGCTGTAGCATCTGTTCACCCTCCCGTCACCAACACCCACTGATCATCAGTGGGCAAGTACGGTCACATAACCCCCCTGACCCACACGCGACACAGAGAAGCTCTGCTCCTCATGCAAACGAGCTGCACAACTCCTGTGTGCACTTAGTATTATTAGTCTGTTATTGCGTATGGGAATACGTTCAGGAGCCCAGATAGCGCTCCTGCTTACCACAAGAGACCTTCAGGAGATAGCTTGTGCAACGCTTTGTGACCCTCGGGTGAAAAGCGCTCTATAAATGCACTTATTATTAGTAGTTATGCTGTTCCGGTGTAGGAGCGCGTGTCACAGCGGTTCATTGCCGCCATTCTCAACTGGTGGGTCGCGACCCATCAGTGGACCGCGCGAGCCACCGCAGTCAGTCGGTTTGCATTCAAACTACTCCCTGCGCGGTAGCGCAGCGGGCAGCGCCATCGCCTCACAGCAAGAAGGCCCCGGGTTCGCCGACCCCACGGTGACCAGTGTCCGGAAGCGTGATCAGACAACGCCACGCTAACCGCAACGGGCAGCGGTAACTCCGTCATCATCCGGCTAATTCGATGGGACGCGTGCACACGATCATTTGCGTCCCGAAGCCACGCAGGGAACCACTCGGCGCGCAAGCGCAACACAAGGGAACGACAAGCGCTCAAGTGCGCGTACTCGCGTTGTGCGTGCGCGCTGGAAGCGGCGGCTCGGCGGCTGGCGCGACTCGCCACAGACATGGCCACCTGAGTTTGAATCCCGCTCGCGGCCAACACCGGTTAAGATTTTCTGAACCGGTCCTGGTCCTGCTCTCGGTCAACTCAGCTTCAAATGAGTACCGAGCGCAATGCGTAAACATTGCCACTGCGGAGACAAAGGCCACGCTGGCCTTCATACGTGTTGCTCGCTCTCGGCACTTTGAGCCTGCAGTCCGTGAAGCCCGTACGGCGGATCGTTGCCTTTTTGCGTGACGGCAAAGTCGAACTCGGAGATGTTTTGCTCGAAGTGACCTTGATTTAGCGGCGGGGGAAACTGGCACCGCGGCTCTTCCAGGTGGCGTGCGCGCGGCACGTTGCGGCGGGCAGCGTTTGACGCATCTGCGGCTCATTTTAAACGCATTAGTCCACGTGTGAACGATAGCGTGTCAATTACATGGCTGCGGCTTGGCACGGCGTGTCCGATCGCGGCGGAGCGCACCGACGGCCGCAGCTGCGGCTCCGTTCGCGTTGCCGCGTCGCATTTAAACAAGGATCGCGCGCGCTCTGTGTGTTTTTCGTGAATGTCAGAGCAGCTTCATCGCAATGGGAGATGCATACCCGGTAGTCCTGGCTCTGGTTTTTTCACTAACTTATCACACGCTGGTCTGCGTAGTTATATTCATAATTACCATCTTTGTCATGCACATCCGAAAATAATTGCTTTTTTTCATCTCGCTTACGAAAATTTATAATAATTGCATTGTCAGCTGCATAGCTTTACAACCTCATAGACCCCAGGGATTGTGGAACCGAGCATTTTATACCTCCCCCTCCCCACGTACTCCATTCCCATGTAAATTGGACTGCCAATTCGCATGCAAATTGTGTATAAATAATATTATTAATTCTGCGTCTGTATGTGGATTGGCCAGCTCGGCCTTGGTGGTGGTGGTGATGGTTTTTCAAAGCAGGTACCGTACACATTGCTTGCTGCATTTACCTGCACGCCTAATTGGCCCAGTAGGTCCACGCGGAGTGCGTTCACGCTAACATTTCATGATACGCTTACGCGTGAGTTTTGTGCAATGGGCTGATGACGTTGATCTTTCTCTGTTTGCGGAAATACAGCGTGCGCGCGTGTCTCTGGAGAGCAGTAACACAGCGGTCGGCTCGCCGCAGTGCAAACCCTACATGCGGTTGTTCCAGCGACGCAACAAGCGTCCGTGCTGGCCAACGTCACGGCGCGTTAAATAAAAGGGCCAAGGACGTTCACCCCTTGCCCCATGGCACAATAGGTTTACTCGGCGCTGTGATGGGGTGTTGTCGACAGCAACCCTTCAAGGCCAGGAACGCGAGCACCTCGCAACGGGTGCACACGCAGTTACATCTTCCCCCTTTTAAACTCGCACTTCAAAGCCGTGCCAGCACACGGCCAGATTGGCACGGGTTGTTTTCCACTGCAGTTTTACGAGGCTCAAGCAGAGCCGTGTTATGTTGCGCCGACGTGCCTCTCCGCAGCTCTGTATGTTATTACTCACAGCAACAATATGTGCTTGAATGGAACTCTAACGGTAATCATAAAAGTAAACAGTGACACGCCAGACGGCACAATTAAACAAGTTTAAAACAACCAACTTGTACAAAGACGAAATCCCAACCATAATCGTTAAATTAACCACTCACAGTAATTTGATAATAGACAAACAAGAGCAAAAGTGCTGCAATGGGATAAGGGAAAAAGCTGTTTTTTAAACCTCCCCCTAGGTGAACTCGACCTTAAATAAATACCTGGAGACACAGGTGGACAGGTGTGCTGTTGGCCACCCACCCCCTCCTTCATTCCACCAGCCTTCATAGGTGCTCTCTTGCAGCACTTGTCGTGAAAGTCCAGACAATAAAAGGCTCAACAGTGAACTTTGTTGGGGAGTGGTGGCACAGTGGCAGCACAGTGGCAGCACAGTGGCAGCACAGTGGCAGCACAGTGGCAGCACAGTGGCAGCACAGTTGCACATTAGGATCCCTCGCTACCTCACTACGATCCCTCGCCAAGGGTTACAGTGGCATGTGGTGCTCTGGGTCAGTTCAGCCTTAAATAAGGACGTGGTGCATTGTCTAAACATTTACACTGGGGAGACAAAGGCAGCCAGGCATGGTGCTGCCCACAGCAACCTTTCATTCACCGTGGCGGTCTTAATAAGTGCTCGCTGATAGTGTTTCCCTCCTCGCCATCTATTTCAGCTTTTGCCCACCTGCAGTCAGTCCAAAATGTGACCAAATCACTCTGAGCCGTGACCAAATTAACCTCAATTTCCCATCTCATCTCATCTCATTATCTGAAACCGCTTAATCCTATATCGGGTCACGGTGAGCCGGAGCCTATCCCGGAAACACAGGGCGTAAGGCAGATGTTATCAGATCGTGGGAGCCGAACAGAATGCAGCTTGATGTGGCATTTCGATGGGAGTCTGTCTGGGAGCACCACGTGTTGTAGATTTGGCACTGCGAGGCGTGCGGATCGACGAGTCTCCCCTTGCATATGCCATAACTCGGGGTACCTGCAGTTTCATCCGACATGAAGATGTTTATTATGAGCTGTTTATTATTACAGCAGAAAGTACCCAGTGAGCTTGCAAGTTCCAAATGCGGGATTACTGCGCTACAACACTGGCTCCCGTCTCTAGCACTGGCTCCTATCTCTAATATTGACTCACATCTATAACACTGGCTCCTATCTCCAATACCAGATAGATGTTTCACAGCAGAAAGTACCCAGTCAGCTTGAAAGCTCTGGGTGCAGGATTCCTGCAATACAAGACTGACTCCCACTTCTAACACTAGCTCCTATGTCTAATACTAGATAAATAGATGAAAGTACGTAATGAGCTTGCACGCTCTGGATGCAGGATTCTAACGACAGCAACAAACATCGGAAGCTGAAGTATCTTCATGGAATTGGCCAAACATTACAATGCCGGTGGGGCCTCGTGAAAAAAAAGTCGTAAAGCTAAGCGTTTTTCTTTTGTAAACACAGAGAATGCACTTGTTATTAGTCTAAATTTTTTACAGTAATTGCGACCAGCAAAGTTAACTTTGTCTCTGTGTACATTGTTGCTGTGTGCTCAACCCACCAATGTATCACTAAAACTTGCACCGCCAACAGCATCCCCTGCAGAACACTGCATATGGTGGCAATTATCTGCAGAACACATGGTTGCCAGCGAGCGAGCAATCTGTTCACCCTGTTACGCTAAAAATTAAACACGATGCAGTGCTGGATAAGAGATTCCCCCATGCCGCGCATGTCGTTGGGCTTATATGACCATACTTCACCGGACCGATCATTACCGATTGCTGAAAGGGGAAGAAAGGCCTAGGACTGCATTGGATATCACTTGCCGCTTGTGTTACCCGTGGCCAGGAATCGAACTTATGAAACTGTGTCCACAGTATTGTGCATGAAATGCCGCTTAACTGCTCCACTATTGTCAATACTTACATCGGTTCCTATTCACCGTTTACTTTCGAGTGTTTGTAACTGTACGTGTATATGACTGGATCGATGTATGCTTGTCCACGGATTCATCTCATCTCATTGTAAGAAACCGCTTAGTCCTGTACAGGGTCGCGGTGAGCCGGAGCCTATCCCGGCAGACACAGGGCGCAAGGCAGGGATATACCCACGATGGGACGCCAGTCTATCACCGGGCACTGAGGGCAATTTAGTCTGCAAGCCAATTAACCTATGCATCCGCATGTTTTATGGACTGTGGGAGGAAACCGGAGTGCTCGGCAAAAACCCACGCGGACACGGGGAGAGAACATGCAAACTCCGCACAGATAGGCACCCGAGCCAAGGGTCGAACCCAGGACCTTCTTACTGTGAGGCGATAGCGCTGCCCACTGGGCTACGGTGCCGCCCCTGTCACGGACTGATGTATGATAAATCATCTCCGTAGCTGTTCTTTCGGGACAGCCGTGTCAAGCGTCTCCCCCTCTCTCCTTTGTGATATTTCGTCTCCTGTGTTGGTGGCATCATCAGGCTTCAGATGCCTGTGTGACTTGCAAAATATGCGTGTGTGTTTGTGTCAATGCCTTAATCACATTGTGGGGCGCTTGCAGGCGTATACAGTATTTAAATGTGCATGTGCGTGTACTCGCGCATTATAATTTGCACAATGTTGGTGCCTTGCTGTTCGGGAGACTAGAGTTTTTTTTTTATTACCTGCACTTTAAAGTCTCAATCGGAACCTAATTGGCCCCCTTACAGGGAGAGGGCAAGATACAGGTCATCCGGGCTTTGCAATAAATAGTCTGCATATGAATGTATCGTGCGATGGTTTTGCTGGAAACAGTGCTAATACCTGAACGCACTCAATGTCTGTGCTCACGCTTAATATATTAATAACAGTTGCGGCCACAATAACGTTGGTATAAATAAATACGACAACGGCGGCAGACGTAATGTTCATAAACACAATACTTGTTGCAACGATGGCTTTAGAGAGCCTGTAGGAAGATTGTAGCACCAAAATGCTTGAGTGAATGATTGCGTTGTAAAATAAGCCAAGGGTGAAAATGGGCAGACACAAAAATGATACTGTTGTTTTACGGCAGTCACCGGACATGATTATTACGCTCTGTGTCCTCACTCTTGTGCCACAAGGACAAGATTTATTACATTGTATTACCTAAGTGAGACCGCTATTATGCGGTGCACGCTTACGATTTTAAATGTTCGCATTACACAATTTGCAAAAAAGCGCGTTCTTTAATTGCTCCATTTGAATATTGAAATGGCAACAGTAGCAAGACTTGTAGTTCATAACTGAATAATAGACATTTGGTGGCCGGCAGTTAGGTTAGTTGTCCGTAAGGGTGTACAGAGCCTTATACGAATGCTTTTGAACGGATCGTTACTGAAGAGACTTCCAGCACAGGAAGGGAAATCTCAGACACCAAGAGCTATGCAGCACAAGCGGTAAAACCCAGGCAGTGTAAGCGCCAACAAATTGGCGTGCGCTCGCATCGTATTTGTTCCATTTGCATCCGGTGGCTCTGGTACCATAATTCCTGGCTTTATGGTGTTCTGTGGATTGTCAGACCCTCGAAAAAACAATAATATGCCATTTATAACGCGCGGCGGAGTGCCGTTCACTCTCTGAGCGAGATGAGACTGACGCAGAGAGGCGAGGAACCACAGAGAGGCGGGCGAGGAGGAAGGTGGCCGTGCAGTAAGCCAGCGCCAATAATTTCCAGACACTGCATCATCTATATGTGAAGATTGGACACATAGTGAGTCGTTTTTTTTCTTCCTTTGGAAGGAAACCAGAATACCTGGAAAGAACCCATACGGACACGGAGAGACCACACAAATGATGTAGAGAAAGGGGGTACCTGAGCTGGGAATCGAACCTAGGCCATTCTTGCTGTGAGGTGCGACGAGTGTTACCTCTAAACCACCATGTTGCCCAAAGTATGATTCACCCCAAACATCTGCTTCCCAGTCATGCAGTCACTCGAATCTGGCCACACGCGTCTCTACCTGATTGCGAGACACGCTTCCAACTTTTTCTTTAAAGCACAGGCAAACGAGTGCAGTTTAGCATCCGTAGAAAGCACAAGTAAATGGTTCCTAACACACACTCGGGCAAGCTGAGCGTGCACCGATTAGCGCGCCGTTGACGCGGCTCCTGAGCTGGTGCCAACAAAACATCTGCGATGCCGCCCATCCGAAAATCGCCAAGCATCGCAGATACGGCAACAGCCGCACTCGGCACAGCCGAATTGAAGAGTGACAACGGGCAAAGCCGATTACACAGCCCAGCGTTCAATCAAACACTTTAATAGTATAATCCCAGGCATAGCTACCGGTAGACATGCGCTGTTGTGCTGTTAAGAGTGGATTACACATGCCGCTATGCTCGTCTCTCGTTGGGGGAAGGGCTGCGTCTCACGGCGAGGCACGGCACGTTGCCCGGAATAGGCGCTTCAAGGCCTGGATTAAGGTCATCGTTGGGCTCTAAACCAGATCCACGTACTGTGATCCGTCGTGCACTTTTAAAACCCCCGTGCCACACCATGGGCGATCATCCGCTATGGATTCGGAGCGATCGGGCCCTGCAATGCAAGGCTCACTTGTGCTTTGGTCTGGCCCTGAGATGATTGCTATCATCGTCGTCATCTTGGTGGTGGTGGTGGTGAGACGTGGGGAAATCTTGAAGGTGTCCTGCTGTGTGCGCCGTGCAGAGTAGGCTCGTGAGCTGAAGATGCAGTGGTGCAGATGCTGCCACGACCTAATGGGTCGCACACACAGCTGATCGTCTCGACAGAGAGTATTACTCGCAAGAGGCGCTCATTCGAGATAGCCGTGTCGAGCATTCCTCTTCTCTTCTCCGCTAAGTTTTCTCTGACGATGCCTCCACTGTGAGTGAGAGAAGAGGAACGCTCGACATGGCAATCCATCACCAGCAGCTCTTGAGACAAATTCTCAAACATCGAGCCGTAACGTCCCGTGTCCGATACATTTGAGAGGGTGTCCGTTCACTTTTCTGGTGAGGGTTGCAACGCAGTCCCTCGACAGGCAGGTCCACGTGTAGCGGGGTAAAGTGTGGGTTCTTCCCCCTCTTCCGAGATGTCTGATCAGTATGGCAGGGGAGGCCATGTGCCTTCTGGAGCAGATGTTCTTCACCCACTCGGGTCTGGTCTCCATGGATTGCTCAGTGGCACTGATGGGTCACGACACCACCGGTTGAGAATGGTGGCTCTCGAGGGGCTTCCTCAAGCTCCCCTCTAGCAGAGGCCGTTTAGCCATCAGTGGCATGGGTAGGCTATTGCAAAGTTACCAATTTACCTTTTGCAACGATGCGATGGATAATCCAGTGCTGTCAATGTCAGCATCCATCTCCACGTCAACGCGTGAGGGGATATAGCGGAAACTTAATGGCATTCGCCGTTTGACAGAGGCTTCTTATAGTCCATGCTCAGAAATGCCATCGATTGTAGAGGCTGGATCATCTCCGGAACAACTTTGCCTTATGGCTGCTTTCAGCGTGGTGCCAGGATGAAACGTACAGTTCAATGTTTGCATTGGTTTAAGCCTCTTGTATATTTTTTTGTGCTAAGCTGTGGAACGATCGAAAAAGATGGATGCTGTCTAAACTACATAGTCGATTTAAAACTTGTGCGCGGTGCAAAGAAAATGTGACTTGGTAGTGGTGGAGTGGGCGGGTTTATTTTCTTCTGAAGCAGAGGGGGTTTGTAGGAGATGTTTCATAAAGCAAAAGAGCATTGCTCAATTGTCCACGAGATATTCAATATTCACAATACCAAAACATCCCTGACACTGTGTGTTTGTAAACACACGCTATTGACCGTTGCATTGATGATGTCCAGCGAGCCATAAATAACCAAGATTAGCTTTTCTGCTCCTTATTTGAAGGACCACAACACTATTGACACATCATGGCTTAACCTTGAGGGCTGTAAAATACATCAGTGTAAACCCTAGGAAATCCCATTATATTTTGCTTAAACTATTTAACGCTTTCCTTGGCGGGCGGAGCAGTGGTTTGCTCACCGCTCTGTGAGCCCAACGTTCCTACATTGAGCCGAGGCTCCACATCGGTAGTGAGTGATGCCCGAACCGGTCCAAGGCACCCCTCCTTCCACCGGCTTTTGGACCAATGATTGACAATGCAGTGGATTGCGAGAATGTATCTCAATCGTTAATAACAATTATTAATTATTATTTAGCAGACGCCCTTACCCAGGGTGACGTACATCATGATAGAGGTGTTGTGAGGAACCCACTGAGAGACGAGGGGAAAGCAGCCATGCATTCATAGTGCCAACATTTGCCAGACACTGCGTTATATTATGATGCCATTGGCCAATTAATTAATGAGTACTTTTTTTTTTATATGGAAGGAAAGCGGAGAACCCGGAGGAAACCCATGCAGAACAGGAGGAGAGAACACACAAACACACTGAAAGGTGTCCTTGTCGGAAATCGAACCGCCTCAAGCAGGACTTTCTCTCTGTGAGGTGCGGTGCACAGCATTGCTGCCTCATAGCAAAAAGGTTCCGGGTTCGATTCCCAGCTTGGGTGCCACTTTTCTGCGTGTGTAATCCCAGTGCCAGTGTGGGTTTTCGCCGGATACTCCGACTTCCTCCCACAGTCCATAGACGTGCTGTATATGTTTATTTTCCTGACTAAATTGTCCCGGTCGCCCCGAGATCTTACAATTTGCTTGCCCCCTCCTCGCTGTACGACAGCTTCAAAAAGCTACATAACTCAACGGTTCCTTCAAGCTTTAATAAAAACTGAATGATATAAATATATCGTACATTTTTATAATAAACACAGACCAGGCACAAGACTCAAGTGTTGACCACTCAAGGAACGTATTATCTTTCGAGGCATGTTCCAGCATGATGGGTGGCTTTTTTCATTGTTGCTGCGAGGATTATGCAAGTGTTAAGGCATCCATAAACCGCGGCAGATATTTTGCAGCAGATCCTCTGACCTGGAAATATCCGCGGGAGCAGCATGGCTATTCACATCACAATATTCACTTGTAAACAAGGCTTCGGCATATAATTTCAAACCGCCCGTCCTTCCTCATTCTAGCAAAGCCTTTCCATT
The DNA here is from genome assembly GCA_036362905.1 of Mordacia mordax. Lineage (NCBI taxonomy): Eukaryota > Metazoa > Chordata > Hyperoartia > Petromyzontiformes > Petromyzontidae > Mordacia > Mordacia mordax. Next base: position 5,347,133 of record JAZEWT010000023.1, on the reverse strand, counting down.
CATTTTTGGGCATACTCAAATCTTTCTATCAGAAGTAGTTGACCCTGGGCACAGCAATAACATCGTACTTATATATCCCACTGCATTGTGAACACACCTCGTAGAACCCGCAGTTGGAGAGATCAGAGGTGCCCATGAGTCCAGAGAATCACTTGACACCACTTAGGTTGAGACGTGCGGCTGGTATCCACCACAGACTTGAACGGAGTCCTTCCCACGTTTTACATGGAGTGCTGTTTGCCAAATGACATCTGGTAATAGCGTAGCATTGGGTCAACAAGCCTGATTGCTGACGAAACTCAGCAAGTCCTTACCTATCCCAAAGGTACTCGCTTAAACAATAATAATGTTGGTGGGCAGCACGTTGGCCCAGTGGGTAGCGCTGTCGCCTCACAGCAAGAAGATCCCGGGTTCAAATCTCGGCTCGGGTGCCTCTCTGTGTGGAGTTTGCTTGTTCTCCCCATGTCCACGTGGGTTTTTGCCGGGTACTCCGGTTTCCTCCCACAGTCCAAAAAGCATGCTGCTGCATAGATTTAATTGGCTTGCAGACTAAATTGCCCTCAGTGCCCGGTGATGGACTGGCGTCCCCTCGTGGGTATATCCCTGCCTTGTGCCCTGTGTCTGCCGGGATAGGCTCCAGCTCACCGCGACCCCATACATGACTAAGCGGTTTCTGACAATGAGATGAGATGATAATAATATTGGTCTGAAAAGCGAACACGCTGATGGAATGAAACATTTATGCAGCGAGAAGGAATGGAGGTTTGTTTACATGTGTGTTTAGTATGCACATGGGCAGTATCCAGCATGGGCAGAAGGCCTCGAGTTCACACTATTTTGGATACACACATATTACTTTGGATATCTCATTGATTTTTCATATCACATGCATTATTTTCTATATCAATCGTATACTCCTGTACCCTTGTTTGACAGCAAAGTGTTCATTAAAAGCTACCACAGAGACCTTGCTATCAAATATTTGTGTTCTAGGTATGCAGTAGGAAATATTTTGAGAAAATTACTGTTAGAATATGCCACCGAGGTCGGTACAAATAAGAGTTGTTTTCGTGCTACTGGTTCATGGACCAAGGTTCGTAGCTCAGTATGCTACCCACAACACTACTGCACCGCACACCGACTACAATTATGCAATGCCTGGCAAGTTGCACATGCAAGTGTTTAACCGGATTGGACCGTGGTTAGTTTCCAAGATCCGATGTTTTTTCGTGCGTCTGGCATGGCCCTGGCTGGACCACCATCTCTGCATGCCGCGCTGGCCTCGGACGTTAACCGATGGGTACTCCTTACCAAATCATACGATACGGTCAGACGACTTCGTCTCCGTCTCTGAGACGTCTCCGCGTGTACGTCTGTGCGCGCGCATATCTATGCGGCGGTGAGCGTGTCACGGAACGAACGCGGCGACCAAATCTCGATCTCCGCTAGCGGGCAAAACGAGCGACAGTTATCTAAACCGGTCGTACGCCTCCTCCCCGAGGTCAACGTGGCCTCGAATGCGTTGATGTGTGTAAATATAGCCACAAGAGCAACAAAAGTGGCTGGCTGTGGCGCTGGTCACGCACCCCATGTATACTATCCCGGCTTCATAGATGCTCGCTACCAGCACCATGAGTTAGGATTATGGTAAGGCTTTTTGTCTATGTGCACCAAGACAAACGTTGTCAAATCAGTTTTCTGGGCATGCGTGTCAGGACCGTAAAGGGCACTGGTGCTATTTATTATCTTGACCGAGATCAAACTTTAAGGTCACGATGCCTATAGTCATGCGCACGTGATATATTACACGCAGCCTCTCATAAAGCACCATTTAAGGGATATTTACGTTTTCTGCAATGACCAATGAGGTGGCCTAATTGAATCACGTTAAATTAAATGTTTATTTTAGCGTTATTTATTTATTCATGCTTTTAGGAAGACATACATTGGAAGAGCTATGTATTGGATTATTGGCAGTACTTATTGGTAAATGTAATAATACATGAAACATTAGATGTTGTTAAATCATTAATGCTATTATTAAATATATTTCACTTGAAAATTCACTTCCTATGGATGATGGACCATGTCATATGCATGTGTCCAGGGTGTTGGTTGAGAAATACAGACAAAGCTTCTCACACAGATGTAGCAGACTGTTCGGGCTGGTGCTCTTAACAAGCGTATAAGAAGGCCAACACAGCACACAAGGGGCTGTTCGTCCTGCACCACGCCCAGCCGCCTTTGTCTCCCTAGTGGCGATGTATACACAAGCACAAGGTACTCATTTGAGGCCGAGTGAACCTAGGGGAGACCCAGGACCAGTTCAGAAAATCGTTTGCTCACGGTATTCGTGAGCAAGAATCAGGCTCAGGTCACCGGGATCGTAGCGCAGTGCGCTATCCGCGACACCACTACCAGCCCGCGGCACCACTACCAACCCGCGACACCACTACCAACCCGCGACACCACTACCAACCCGCGACACCACCACTACCAACCCGCGACACC
>JAZEWT010000023.1:5306273-5318232 GCA_036362905.1 Mordacia mordax | reverse complement strand
CCCCATGATCTTGCGATGCTCCAATCTGTCCCATTCCTACACCCGCTGAACTTTTCTTGTTGCTCCATCTCTGAGACGGTTAGGATTCTCACATTCAGCTGCTATACCAACACCAGTCTTAGCCTCCGTCCCTTGTGGTAATTGTCCTACCTAACACTCACTGAAATATCTCACTGTTATTCTGTGCATGCATCGCTTCTTTTCAACTGTTCTTAGGTGTCGAAGTTTCTGATCCAAATGTCACAGTAGGTGACCTAGGCCAATTGAAAACTTTCTTCGCAAAAGGTTGTTTCTCATTACAGGATTCGGTTTCCCAAAGGCATTCCACCCGGCACTAATTCGACCCTTTATTTAATCATCGTTATTCACATTTGTTTTAGCTAATTGCCCTAGATAGACACATTCCGCTGGGTGTTAGAGTTGTCTTTATGCGTTCAATGTGAGTTAGGCTCTGCTATTCATTGTCATCTGCAGCTAAACACGTTTTCCTCAAAGCCAATGTGTCTGCTCTGGGAGTGGTAGTGGCCTATAGTTGGCACGCTGTTCTCCCCACACACGCTGCTGCCTCGCAATAAGAAGGGCTTCAGGTTCGATTCCCCCAGCCCGGGTGCCTTTGTCGAGTTTGCATGCTCTCCCCATGTCCGCATGAGTTTTCACCGGGTACTCCGGTTTCCTCCTACAATCCAAAGCCGTGCTTTCTAGGTGAATTGTCCTGCTGACTAAATTATCCCCAATGCCCTGAGATGACGTAACGTGCTTACCCCTACACGCTGGGCAACTGTTAAAAAGAGCTACATAGCTCAATGTTTCTAGCTTAACTGACAGCCTTCAATGAGCACTTGGCGCATCAGCGCTGGGGAGACAGAGGCGTCTATGTGTGGTGCTGGCCACCCAGCCTCTCGTGTACAGTGCCACCCTTTAGAAATGCTCACAACATTTGGCCCAAGAGTCCGTTAAGACCGTACAAGATATCTGTGTCGTCGTTTCTTTGCTATATGTTTAATTGTTTTGTCTTAGCATAATGCTGTTGGTTTGTTCAGTTCCACTCTAGTTCATGTTCATCATATGTCAGCCTAGTATGTTTAATGCTACCGTGGTGTGTGTGTGTGTTAGTGCTCAGTGGGCAGTGGAAACAACGGCAGAAGTTTCTTAAATCCCCCATTAGTCTTTCCACCCTGAAATATAAATGGGTAGAGTCGGTCCAACGTGGTGGACTAAAAATGGCTGGAACCCGTGTGGAAGAGTAGATCAAAACATTGTAAAAGGAGGGCTCCCTGTAGTGGAAGCCCTTCTTCCAGCAGTGGTGCCTGGAAGCAATTTCAAAGTTGCACCTCGTCCCTGTACCATTATAAACACGCAGTCAGCTTGCCACATATGTTTGCTAGTAATGACGGTGAACCAATGATCAGTTAAAAAAAAATTCCTCAGTCTATGATGATTCCCATGAGATCTATGCTGTGGCGTTCTTAAAATAGCCAAGCTAGTTGGTGGTCAGCCAGAAGATATATCTTTCAGACCAACAAACCTTCAAACAACGTTATATGTGTAACCCATCTCATCAGTGTTCAGCATTAGCTTTCCTTGCGCCGTTCAGCCTGCAATATGCCCCTGGCTGAGAAATAATGTCTGCCCATGTTCAAAAAAACATATATGGAGCATCCTCTCATTTTTTTTTAAACTGCACATTCGAAAGGCTAAGACCAGGCCACTATTTCAGCCGAAGGCGCGGTGGCATTTTGTTAAATATCACACCATTATAAAGAAGGAAATCATGGGCTTGGGCCTATACGCACGAGTCCACAGGTAGACATTGTAATGCATCGTACTCACGATCCAGGGGTTTTTTTTGTACGTTTTTTTTGTTTTATTTAATTTGCCATCATTTTTTGAAACATAAAAAACGAATAACAAAAAATATTAATCACAGTGCATGTGCTGATCCAAGAAAGTTGATAAATGCCTGTGGAAATAAAAATGTAAAATGAAACTTCGCCCCCCCCCCCCTCCATTACAGGCTGAGAAAATTGCATTTGTAATAGCTTCTGTCGAGTTATCTCAAAATTGCATTTTGAAAATGCCACACTTTGCTGTTGGCTATGAGTCGAGCTGCTTAGCTGCTCTGTTTTCTGCGCAAGGGAGATTGACTGTCAGACTTCATAGCACACACTGTGGGCTTTATCGGAATAGGGAGCGTCTGGGTGCCCGGGGTTAGTTTACTGAGCTGGAAAATGGGGCAGTTTTTTTTCAAATTTTTCTCCCCACTACATCTAGTGGGTGATTTTTTTTTTTTGGCAGCGCGGTTCTGGTGCTGTTCTCATCTCGGGATGGATTGGGATTATTTTACTCGAACTGTGTTGGCCGGGTGAACACCGAGCCACCTCCGACATGGGTTCCTCTCTCATTAGAGCCGTGAATTCTCAGCGTTAACCCAGCGCCAAGACTACACGAGACAAAGATTACATTGTGACATTTTCCATTTTTGTGACTGATTTAACGCTTACACACAAAAGGTGCAGTCAAAAATTGTAAACCGCAATTATCTTTTTAGTTTGGTCAATTCGTTTCGAAGATAACTTGAAATTTGCTTATGTAATATAAACAAATAGTGACGGGAATTAAAACATATACACCGCAAACAAGTAAGAAAAGTTTAACTGTAAGTTTTTAAAAGTATATTGTTAGAAAGGAATATTTTACATGGCGGGCGGCATGGTGGCCCAGTGGGTAGCGCTGTCGCCTCACAGCCACAAAGTCTCGGGTTCAAATCTTGGCTCGGGTGCTGCTTTCTGTGTGGAGTTTGCATGTTCTCCCCGTGTCAGCGTGGGTTTTCGCCGGGCACTCCGGTTTCCTCCCACAGTCCAAAAACATGCTGTTGCATAGGTTAATTGGCTTGCAGACTAAATTGCCCGCAGTGCCCGGTGGATGGACTGGCGTTCCATCGTGGGTATATCCCTGCCTTGCGCCCTGTGTTTGCCGGGATAGGCTCTGGATCACCGCGACCCTGTACCGAACTTAGCGGTTTCTGACAACGAAATTAGATATTTTACATGGCCAATAGCTGGCACCACAAAATAGCTTGGGCATGGGTTTCAGCTGCATGTCATTTATCTGGGTTCAATGACTCATTCACTATCAATACCCGCTTGCTCCTCTCCATGGTCGTGGGGAGCCAGAGCCTATCCCGGCCGACAGAGGACGTAAGGCAACGGAATACCCAGGATATGATGCCACTTTTTTTGGGGCAATTTGCTCATCAGTCCACTTAACCTAGGCAGCAGCATGTCTTTGGACGGTGGGGGGGGGGGAAACAGAGTACCCGGCGAGAATCCATGTGGGCACAGGGAGAACACGCACTCTACTCCACACAGAATGGCACCCGTGCCGGGAATCGAACCTGGGTGCTCTTTCTGTGAGGCAGCAGCGCTACTCACTGCGCCACCACGCCGGCCCGAGTGTCGAATTCATTGTCTCATTTATGTTCATTGTCTTATTTATCATCACTGAATTACTGCACATACAAAAAAATGTAACACTTATCATATGTAGTTTTGCTTTGGCTGAATCCTAGCTCTGATATTATGATGTCGGTCTGAATGTCCACGAAACAATCACTCAAAGCGGAATGAGTGGGAACATTTTCTAAGTTTAAAAAAATACCTCTTGTGGAATCCATTAAAAGCTTTCCTCAACAACATGAGGTCACACTGCTCAGCAAGTTTTCTGAATGGCTTCTTACCAGATCGGACGCTGTTACAGTGCCAGGAATAGAAAAGGAAATTGGACAACAGACCAAAGCAAGTGGTTATTTGGTAAAACATTTTTAAAATGCCCCCATGAATACACAGTAACCATTCAGCAAATATAATAAGAGCTGAAGATTGGGGAAGCAAATAAAAAAAAAGTTGGAAAGTAAACAGAGAACGTGCATTGAACACGATTTCACATGAACAGAGGAGAAGAGTGTTACACAGGGATAAAGTGAAACATACAAACCAAAAGTATGAGACAAAATATTACTGCGAAAACGTTAGTGGAAATGATTGTACCAATAAAAACAGTCTGTGCAATACACATCGCTCAAATCAATTACAAGCCTCACTCTTGACGTCATTCATAATTATCTCGATAATCGAGTTTCCTTCAACCGGATATACAATGTTCTTTAACAGTTTTAAATATTTACAAACCACTATAAACGCGCCCAAGAGCAATTAGTTAATTTCAAGAGCACCCTCTACTGAGTATTTCACGTAATTGCTCGGTATATTGTCGATGAAGGTCTCATTATTATCTGAAACCGCTTAATCCTATATAGGGTCACGGTGAGCCGGAGCCTATCCCGGAAACACAGGGCGTAAGGCAGGAATACACCCGACGACGGGACGCCAGTCCATCGCCGGGCATTGCGGGACAATTTTAGTCTGCGAGCCAATCAACCTATCCAGGAGCATGCTTTTGGACTGTGGGAGGAAACCGGAGTGCCCAGCGAAAACCCACGCGGACACGGGGAGAGCATGCAAACTCCACACAGAAAGCAGCACCCGAGCCGAGAGATTCGAACCCGGGACCTTCTTGCTGTGAGGCGTCAGCGCTACCCACTGGGCCACCGCGCCGGTGAGACCGTAAAAATGCGTTCGATGCAACACGCCGTCAGCGCGATATCTGCGGAGCGTTTGCTCGGAGGAGTTCCGCCAACTTTGTTCTCTGGCCAGCTGACAAACGAACCAACCGGACAACCACCCCAATCTCCAGCTCGCCTCCTGCGCTCCCTCTCGCTTCCCCGCACACGCCGCTTCCCCTCTCTCGTGCGATCACAACCCTGCCAGCAGCGCCGCTGCATTATTTATTTGTGCCTCAAAAGCGACTGTGTCCCGTGGGTTTGTGTCGCTCCAGCGCCCATGAAACAGGGCTCGCAGCTGCGCGAGCAGGACGGACAAATGGGCTCCTGGCATTTAAGGAATTGTGAGAAGGAGGGGAAAAAAATCGGTTTCCATTTTACGTTTTTACCTCTTAACGATCGCAAACGGACTTTTGTTGTTGTTGTTGATAGCTGCCCACATCGTGGGTTCCTCGCGGTAGAAGTGGTTGTCTCCTGGCTGTTTTCTTACGTGGAGGCAGAATTAAAACCGTGACCTGGCTGGGGCCTCGCAAAACATCTGAATCTGGCTCGGCGCCCAGAAGGCCCACGAGCAGCAGGACCAGGAACAGCGCTGATGACTCATAATCCATTGCGTGTGATGTGGGTTTGTGGCTAGCGTCGGTGCAGTGGTTGGCACACTGCGATACTTACCCGGTGACCTGAGTTCGATTCCCACTCACGGTCAACACCTGTGATGATTTTTTTGAACCGGTCCTGGGTTTCCTTAGTCCCCTTCCCACCCCCTCATTCGATACAGGTTTAATTGAGCACCTGGTGTGTTGTTTAGTGAACATTGCCACGAGGGAGACAAAGCCGGCTGGGCATGGTGCTGGCCACCCGTACCTGCGTGTGCCATGCTGACCTTCACAGGTGCTGCTCGCTAACAGCACTTGACCCGACAGTCTGTTAAGGCTACGCGGGTAACTTTGTGAGCTCGGAGGTGTCACCGCGCCGTCTGCATGCGACTCGATGAGCTCATTACGTTTGACGGCAGTGGCACCGCTCCGCTTCTGACACAGCACGGTGGCGCAGTGGTAACATCTGTCACCATCATCATCAATACACACTTAATCCTGGACAGAGGCGCGGGGGGCCAGAGCCTATTTCGACAGAGAGCGTAAGGCGGTGCTATACCCAGGATGTGACGCCAGTACATAACAGCGCGCACAATTTGGGGTAACTTACTCAACAATTTGGGATAATTTTACTCAGCAGGTCGATTAACATAGGCAGCAGCGTGTCTTTGGACGGTGGGAGGAAATCGGAGTACCCGGCGAAAACCCACGCGGACACGGGGAGCGAACACGCAAACTCCGCACGAAAAGGTAATGTCTGTGCCTCACGTAAATACAGTCGTGCTCGAAGCGGTTCAACTCCCTCCGCGGCGTCTTCCCGCGTGGAGTTTGTGTGTTTGTTCCGTGTCGGTTTTCTTCGGGTTCTCTGGTTTCCTCCAAAAACCAAAACAAAGAACACATTCATTAATTTCCCAGTAACATAATACATTGGACGCAATGTCCGGCAAATGTCTGGCAAATGTCTGGTAAATGTTGCCTGCATGTCTACGTTCCCTCCGGCTCTCTGTGGTTTCCCCGCAACGACCTCCGTATCCAAGTGGCATCCATGGCTCGGCCTGGAATTTGCGCGACGCGTCATAAATTCTATCGATACGATCATTAAGACACGATTGACGCCTCCTCAGCTCTACCAGGCTGACCCAGCATGGCCCCAATCACAGCTCGCTTGTGCAGTGGAAATTAGGTGTTAGAAGCAATGCAAGCCCATCCTCCTCAAGAAGAATCAATGCAAAAAAGTTTCAAACAGTAATTTATAATGTGCCGTGCAAATTACAGGCATGATCATGCACAAGCCACGGACACAGAGGCGTGAGTAATCTTGGGGGTGGAGGTGGGGTGGGGGTGGGAAGAGGTCAGCTAGCACCATCTCGCCAGACACTGCATCCTGTATATTATGATGTTGTCGGCCATTTATTTCATGAGTGTTTTTTCCTCGTGGGAGGAAACCGGAGAACCACGAGAAACCCCACGAATAACAAGAGGAGAACATACAAACGCCTCACAGAAAGGTGCCCAGGATAGGAATTGAACCGCCTCGGTCAGGGCTTTCCCTCTCTTGAGGCATAACATTTATCACTGCGCCACCCTGCCAGCAAAGCCACAGCCAAACCGACGACAACTTTAAGGTTTATTTTTCCAACTGGGTTCTTTTGAGGGCTATCGAACCATAATTTATTTATTTTTTAACCCAAAACATGAGAAATGTATATTATGTAATGTGCTACTGCTGTGTATTTCCATTTCTGCGTGCTGCAGGTGTAATAGTTACGCTCTGTCACGTCTCTCAGTCTGGCTACATCACCGACCATTGGTCAGAGATTGCGCAATGATCACACAGGCCCTGCGCGGGCAGTTGGGAGATGTCAGGTTTTCAAATGTATCGGGTGCGGCATAAGTCACTTCAGCAAGAAGATTTGATTCGCCAAGAGTTCAAATCGTTGAATAATAACAAACAAAAAATGTGCCACGCTCTGTGTTATTCAGTGGTCCATAGATAAAACAGGCATATTAAACATAATGGAGGACACTTTGAACAATTTCTGAAATCCTAAATACGTATAATTCAACACAAAGTAGTTTTGTTCCCCTTAGTCAAGTAACTTATGCCGCACCCTGTATATATCTCATAAGTGAGGCGTTCCTATTTCCCTAATGCATCTGTGCTACTCATTTTTGTCGATATTTTTTTTCGCAATATTATTTTCCCTTAAAAAGCCTAATGGTAAAAAGCAGGCCCTCTCGAATGAGTTGCCGGGTAATAGTCGTGTAACAGCTGCATTTAATTTCTGCAGTCCCTTCACAGCTGTCATACTTAATAATCCATTGTTAATCTGCTTAAATATTATATTCATATATGCCACCAAGGCCCCTTACACTCCACCGCATGTCGCTGCAGCCACATGCGGTGTAGTGTAGTGGTGCAAGCGGCGGTAGGAGTGGGGCAGAATGCGCTGCAAGTTGTGCTTACCGGCAACACAAAAATACAGGCAGTATTGCACACCGTCAAAAGAGGACAATCGTCCCATCCAGAGTATAACCCTGCCTTGCACACTGTCTGCTGCGATAGGCTCCCCCCTCCCCTCACGACCCTATACAGGATTAAGCAGCTACTAATAATGACTAACGCAAACAAAAATTGTAGGTTAACTAAGATTCATGTTATTTCTAAAAAAACACTACTTCTCCTCCATTTCTTTAGTTTTACCAAGTGGATGTGTAATGATGAAGAGATGTCAAAATGCTAACCTCAACATGATCACACATCCACATCATCATACCGATGTAGGTTTGCACGGATCTATGCCGATGATTGCTTTCCAAGGCTGTTCTATCGAATGGCCATGTCCACTGCTCACTCTCCTTCGCGTTTCACCTCCCACGATAAAGGCATCTCCAGGCGACTGGGAGACACAACGTCACAAAGGAGAGAGGAGAACTTGACAGGGCTTTTCCAAAAGAACAGCTTTAATAGGCAATCATCATGAGACATCATCATCAATCTACCGTTGGATGAAGCCCTCTCTTGGGACCGCTTGCTTGATAATTCGCAATCCTCCGATTTAACAATACCCTGAGTTCGTCACTCCAGCTGCTCAGTCAGGGGAGCTCTCAAATTCCATGATGTAGCTCGAGTACGGCACATGTTAACATGCAACAGAATTCCTTTTGCATAGTTTATACTGGCACAGTACCCATCCTGGGTGGCGTGGTGGCCAGTGGGTAGTGCTGTCGCCTCACATCAAGAAGGTCCCGGGTTCGAATCTCAACTCGGGTGCCTTTCTCTTTGGAGTTTGCATGTTCTCCCGATGTCCGCGTGGGTTTTCACCGAGCACTCTCCCACAGGCCAAAAGCATGCTGCGGCATAGGTTAATTGGCTATATTGCCCTCAGTGCCCGGTGATAGACTGGCGTCCCATCGTGGGTGCATCTCTGCCTTGTGCCCTGTGTCTGACGGGATAGGCTCCGGCTCACCACGACCCTGTACAGGACTAAGCGGTTTCTGACAATGAGATGAGATGAGTACCCATCCTACGGGCGGTCTGCGAAACGCGCGTTAACACCTTCCTCTGACATCAGGATCAATACGGAGGAGTGCTTAAAAGGGGTGGTGGTACTAGTGACATCGTCCCAATGGACACTGGCTCTTAACACCACTGTTGCAAGTGCCAGATATTTTTTTACGAGTTCATCTGGGTGCATTTGAAGCAGTTTTATTCGTTTGCTTTTTGTTACTTTGGCTTTATTTCTAGTCTTTTAATTTGTATTATTCTTAATTATTCTTGATCAATATTTTTTACGTCTCAACTCTTGGGGCCCACTCGGTTCACTGAGAGAGTGAAGCCTCCATCTTGCTTCTTAGTAGCAGCAGCAGTAGCTGTCACCCAACCAGTACCAGCACCTCACTCACCGCATAGCTTACCTCCACGCTCGCCCTCACCTTCCTCAATCCGCTCTCCCCTCACGACCCTCATCTTCTCACCCTCACCCACCAACCTCTTCTCTCCCTTACCTCGCCACCTCTCGACAGTGTCTTTCCTCACCTTCCTCTGTACTCACCACCTGCTCATCTCATTCACCACATAACCTTATCCCACTACGCAACATTCTGTCACCCTCTGATGCTGAGAAGCTAATTCACATCTTCATTTCTTCATAAATCGACCATTGCAATGCACTTCTCTCTGGCATCCGTGCCTACCTGATCATGTGTCTCCTACGTGTGCATAATGCGGCTGCTCGAGTCCCCCACCCGCACTCATATCCACGATTACATATCTCCAGTGCTGGTGTCTCTCCACTGGCTACCAATTGAATACAGGATTGAATTTAAGACCCTCTTCACATACAAGGCTCCCAGACTCTGGAACGCCCTTCCATTGGAAATTCGGTCAGCTGAGTCTCTGTGCATCTTCAAATCCTGTCTCAAGACTCACTTGTTCTCTAAGGCCTTGAATTCCTCTGGCTAGGACTGTTGATGCTGTTCACTGCTGTATGCTTGGATGGTTGCTCGCTGTTTACCTGCACCTGCTCAGGAACACTACTTCTTGATTTGTTTAACAATTATTTTATTTGTTATTTTACATCCTTCATTAATTTAGAGTCATTCATTTCACTTTAATTGATCTAGTCCGATGATGTTGACGTGCCATTCTCTGCACAGCTCTGTGCAGCGCTTTGTGACCTTCGGGTGAAAGGTGCTTTAGAGAAAAGTAAAGCTGAAATAAGACAAAGACCTTGGTGTCATGCAGGGTTTGAAACCGGTGCGCTCAATGCAGACATACATATTTACATACTAACTAGGGTCGCCAGCTGTCCTGGTTTTCCCAGGATCATCCTCCTTTTTAAGGCAGCTATCCTGGGAAATCTGTACATTTTCACGGACCAAGCCATCATTCAAAGCCTGGGTGTTTTCCAGTTACGCATGGTACACTCCTCTGTCTCCCTTAAACTGTTTACCGCCACGAGACGCCCCAGTATTTTGTGCCTTTCGGGACGGCAACCCATATACAAACAGCTGCCCCATTATATATAGACTTGTGTGGCGCGCTCATAGTGTCGACACGCCGTGGGCTCGAGCGAGCCTCCCACGGCCACGTGGTGCCTGCTCAGGAGCCGATCGCGCTCCGCACGCGGTGGGCCGCCCCCGCCAGCGCGACCCCGTGATGAATATGCAAATGCCCCCTTTGCTTCTCTCCCCTTTCATTGCAGCGATCGTAACAAGAGAGGCATCGAGCGGCACTGTTCGCGCGCCTGCCCTGCGTGGCGGACGCCGAGCGAGCGAGCCGGGGGGGGGTGCGGGACGCGCGCACGTTGCGCGGTTTGATCTTAAAGCCTCGGGTGAAAGCCGCCGCCGCCGCCGCCGCCGCCGCCGCCGCCGCCGCCGCCGCCGCCGCCGCCGCCGCCGCCGTCGCCGCCGCCGCCGCCGCGTGCTCGCGCGCTCAGCTGTCATATAATCCGCGAATGACGCCCGCGTCCGTCGGGTGCCGCCGAGCGGCTGCGGCAGCCGCTGTCGCGCTTCTGCGAAACGCGAAGCCCCCGCGCGGTCTCTTCTCGAGCGGCGAGCGCGAAGACGCGGCGCGGAATACGGGAGTCGTCCGTGCGGCGAGACGGGGCGCGATTGCGTTTCCGTTGCCTCTCTTGTTCGAGCGCAGGCTCGGCGGCAGGCGATTAAAACATCCCAAGAGCAAGGTGGCTTTTCACGGGCCTGGGGATTGCCCTTATCCGAATGTAGGAGATGCCCGTGTGTCAGTGGTCGTTTGAAACCTCAGTACCAACCAAAACCGGAGGAGGTGTAAGCACAGGTGGTTTTCAAAGTAACCCAGTCCTTTTAGTCGCAACACAGATGCGACCAATGCAACTATTTACAGAGTGATTTGTTGCCCGTTTATAATTCTCGTAATCGGAGCTTAATTTCTCGCGGAATATTTTCCAGCGCTCCCCAAGCACTGACACCCCCCCACCCACCCACTCACCTCCCCCCACCCTGAGCAGCAGCTGAGAGGGCAGGGAAATATTGTTCATAGACTCATGCGCAAATATACCGATGCAGTTTTATTGCTCCTAAGAGCCGCTCATTCAGGATAGCCGTTTCTGGCGCTCGTCCTCTCTCCTTCGCGACGTTTCGCCTCCCACGTTGAAGGAGGCATCGTCGGGCTTCTGAAGCCGCCCACGGTGGTGGCATCGTCAGGCGGCTACGAAGGGCATTCTCTGATGTGCAAATCTCCAGTACTCCAGCCCTTTTCGAGCATCACAGAATTTAACATCGGTTCCCCACGCTATGGCGCTTGTGGGAGTCTTGTCTGCCAGCATATTGCTCCACGCGTTTGATCTCTCCCCTCCACCCTCTCTGTGCGAAGTGGTCAGAATTCGTATCATTTGTGGGGGGCGGGGGGGGGGGTTTGACAGAGGCTAATGTGCGGCTTGAGCATTGGTTATCCTGCACTAACACGTACAATGCTTCGTAACTTTTGGCCGAGAAGATGGAGCAGTGAAACCGGTGAATTTGCAGCTGCGCGGATGATTCTTAATAATAATCTCATCTCATCTCATTGTCAGAAACCGCTTAATCCTGTACAGGGTCGCGGTGAGCCGAAACCTATCCCGGCGCAAGGCAGGGATATACCCACTATAGGACGCCAGTCCATCACCGGGCACTGAGGGCAACTTGGTCTGCAAGCCAATTAACCTATGCAGCAGCATGTTTTTTGGACTGTGGGGGGAAACAGGAGTGCCCGGCGAAAACCCAC
>JAZEWT010000023.1:5277413-5288014 GCA_036362905.1 Mordacia mordax | reverse complement strand
ACTGCTATGGGTACACTGCTATGGGTGCATTGCTATGGGTACATTGCTATGGGTACATTGCTATGGGTACAATATCAATGCCTTATAGCTCGGGTTGAGCAGTTTATGCTATGAGTACATTGCTATGGGTACACTGCTCTGGGTACACTGCTGTGGGTACATTGCTATGGGTACAATATCAATGCCTTATAGCTCGGGTTGAGCAGTTTATGCTATGAGTACTTCTTTTTACCAAGAAAAAGAGCCTCGTTGAGTTCTTTATTGTCAGTGGAGTTGCCAAAAAGAGCCTCTTTTTTACAACTCTACTGGCAAAAAAAAGGTACCCAAAGTATAAACCGCTCAAGCCGAGCTATAAGGCATTGATATTGCGTTGTCTTGAGCTGATTGCCTTTTGGCAACATCTGGCTGGCATTGAGACCAGGCTAAAAAGGAAGCCGTCTCTGATGCAGGCCAATCAGTTTCAAGGACAATGCATATATTATCAAAGCATGCTGTTTGCAGTCTTTACCACCAACGTGTGTAGTTTTTGCAAACTTGACACTTTATAAAAAGTGTCTATTTGGTGTTTTTTTTTTAAAGAACTTAACACCGAGGTTATTAACGCAAAGCGCTGTCATGCAACGTTTTTATTGCAGACATTAATACAGTAAATACACGCACACAGTCCTTCGCTGTCCTCTTTGGCGTGAATACAGTTGTACATTATCTACCAAGTCATTTGCATTACTTGTCGTCTACTCAGGAATGGATTAAGGTCATGTTAATATATTCAAAACCCCAGGCAAACCGAGCAGAACGTGGCCCTGGCAGGACAGTAGGGGGTAAAGGCCCTATTTGGTAGTAGAAACACAAAGATGTTTTTCTGCTTTTTTACACACACACGTACAAATTGTCCACGGTCCTAATGCCAGTGTGAGTTCTGATGCGATTTACAAACTGGGCCACACACTTAGGCTATACATCAAAGTGAAATCCACTTAGGCTATGTCATCTGCTGGGACCCATTCACCAATTAAAGCTGTGCTGTCTGTGGGCTGTGGGGGTGTGGGTCTGCTGGCTATATCTTAGGAGAG
Source organism: Mordacia mordax (assembly GCA_036362905.1). Classification (NCBI taxonomy): domain Eukaryota; kingdom Metazoa; phylum Chordata; class Hyperoartia; order Petromyzontiformes; family Petromyzontidae; genus Mordacia; species Mordacia mordax. Next base: position 5,286,941 of record JAZEWT010000023.1, on the reverse strand, counting down.
TCACCGTGCATCAATTCATGGATTCAAGCGCGATTCTTTAAGGTTGCGCGTTACGCTGGTGGCTCGGTGGCGCAGCGAGTAGCGCTGCTTCCTTACACCAAGAAGCTTCCGGGTTGGCGTCTCGGCTCGGGCGCCTTTATTAGTAGATGTTTGTGTGTTCTCCCCATTTTAAGCGTGGGTTCCCTCCGGATTCTCTGTTTTCCTCCCATAACTAAAAAACCCCCACACTCATTAGTTATTTGGACGATAACATAATATCTGGGACGCAGTGTCTGGTTGGTTGGCGCAGGCTAACCTCACGCCTCGTGAGTAGTTCTCTTTTAGAACGAATATCTTCGACACTGAATGAAAACGCGGCGCGCATTCCGAATTCTATTATCGCTGTAACGGATGGATTTCCGGGAGAAATCGTGGGGAAAACATCTCCCACCGCCTTTCACGGACACACGGAGCCTCGCTCCTTCTGTGAGACTACACAGGGCAATTATGCAATCTCATGGCAATCATGAAAAGTCAGTCTTCAAACGAAGACACCTTCGCTATACAGCCTTGACACGATTTTCAACTAATTGAGATGCTGCACTCATTTACGCGCCGAAGTTGCCCACATACTCGCGAGATTTATGCCCCGAACGATTACTAATTAGATTGCGAATTTTTTTGTTTTTTATGCGAGAGAGCCGTAGCGAGCCTCGGGACGCACTCTGTGGGGACACCTCTGCCATGGCATGTGGCGGCGATTTCCGTTAATGAGTGATCGGTGGGGCGTGGGAGGAAACCGAGGATCCTGAAGAAACCCCAACACTGCCATCCTCTGGTCACACCTGGACACCCCACTTCTACAGCATCCGAACAAGTCCTCCTCATGGTCACCCGCCGCGGCACTAAGCAGGGAGATCTGCTTCTCGAGGTGATTAGCCTATACCAGTCACCTGCAAATGCCTAATTGTAGCATCGTACTGCCTGTTAATTCAGGTACTGCACTCTCTTCCGTTCCAGCATCGCACGTTCTTCTATTGTCTTTGGCAGTACTTCACACCATGCTAAGTGCAGTGATAATAATAATTACACTTATAGAGCGCTTTTCACCCGAGGACCACAAAGCGCTGCGCAGAACTGTGGAGAGAACGGCACGTCAGCAACAACAACATAAGAACGACAAATCAGCAACAATAATGTTTTTTTTTAAGAGAGAACGTTGTCCCAGTGCAGCACTGCACGGCTCTTGTGCAGTAAAGCCCTGCTGCCCTCCAGTACCGCACTCTCTTCTACGTGTGTTGATAATTATTAACATCACTATTAATAATTGCAATGTGTGATGCGCGGCGAGTTTTCGTTCAACACAGGGAACGATGCGGAGGTGCGAGGAGACCGCGGGGGGGGGGGTGGCCATTCATTTAGCCGGCGCCCAAGTGCTGCACCCTGTTCTTTTGTACTATTGTGCTAAGTGCAGTGCGGCACTCTTCTGCACACTGTATTGATGCGCGCTATATCTACTGCATCACCATCACTGCGTGCGGAACATGCCCGATCCCACCAGACAAAGAGAGCTAAGCAGGGTTGAAGCTGGCTAGTGTTTGCATGGGGTGACCCTTACCATGCGCACGAGACGCGCAGTAGGCACGGTGGGCAGTACAGCGCAGTGCAGCAAAAGCCATTCAACCGACTTCGCCCAGAGTGGTGAAGTATGCTCAAAACACCGTCACAGCACGCAAGGCGTGCGGGGTGGTATTCGTCCAGCAGTAGATTAACACACACTCGCGCACACACTCCGTGCATGTACTGCACACTGGTACTGCAGGTTTTCAATTCGTGCGGTCGTGAGCGTAGTCGAGACCGGCACCAACATGGTGAAGTATGTCGAAACAAAGCCACCGTGCATGCGGCGTGCAGTGTAAAAAGGGTGCGCAGTGCAGCACGGCGCGACGCGCACACAGCAGCCTGTATGCGAGGCAGTGATGTGTTCTCTGGAGCGCGGAAAACGATGGCTTTTCTCAATTTCCCTCGCTCTCCCTCCTCTGCTCCTCCTCCTCCCATCTCCTCCCATCTCCTCCCTGTCCCCGTCTCCCCCCCCACCACCACCCCTCCTCCATCGGTGTCTTCTTGCAACGATTTCTCCCAACTTCGCTTATTATTCCGTGCGCAAGAGGTCTCGGTGCGGTCCTGCGTCGGCGTGCCGGGAGCACGCACGCACGCACGCACGCACACGCACGCGTGTGTGTGTGTGTGGGGAGCAGCTCCACGCTGGCCAGTCGCAGCAAAAGTCGGTGCGGTTTTTGCGATGCCGTTGTTGCCCTTGAAGCGACTGCCTTAAGAGATGAAGAGTGCAGCCCGCGACTGGCCATGTTTGCTGCGCGCCGTGTCCCCACGTGCTGTTGAAGTGACGGGCGCTAATCACCCGCGTCGATGTTGCCGCAACAGCTCCTGCTACTCGCTGCGATGTAGCGCTGTGTGAGAGACGGGTGTTTCCGCGTGAATGCCCCGCGGAGTCGGTGGCTACAAGAAGAAGACAAAGGCGGTCCGGTGCTCGAGTCGAGAGATACATTGGAGCGATTGCCGTCACCACCACCGCCGCCGCCGGCCCCCTCCTCCTCCTCCTCCTCCTCTCGGCGCGCTCGCACGCGTCGGAGTGCGTCACCGTGACTCGCATCTCACACACAGAGACACATAGAGACAACATACACAAACACGCGGATACACAAACACACATATACAGAAACAACACGCACATACGGACACCCAGAAACAACCTTCACAAGCAGAGATACACAGAAAGACACACACACACAGAAACACACCACATACGCAGATAACCAGTACAGGCGCGTACACAGGACTCGTATCTCCCACATAGACATACATACAGGGACACAACTTCACAACACACAGCTCATCAACTTAAACCGCAAACACAAATACACTACACGCACAAGCTCGCATACACAGCGTATACACTCACATGCCACACGTCGGTGTACATATGTACACAGATAAAGTTGATCAACTCGAACGGCATACATTCTGACAAAGAACAACTTCCAAACACTCGCGACATCGCACGCACAGCTTGTGAAGGCGCACGCATCCACAGTGCTTCTTATGTCTTCATCGACTTATTCTATCACTCACCTACACACCTTCCTACCCACCCTCTCGCCTACCTACCCATCCACTCACCTACCTGCCCATCCACTTATCCACCTAATCGCCTATCTGCTCACCTACTCACCCACGAACTAACCCACTCACCCACCCGTTTACCTACCCGTCCACCCACTCACTCACGCACGCAGCTACCCACCGACTCGCCTTCCCGCGCCTACCTACCCGTACCACACTCGGCACCACACATCCACTCACCCTCCCGTTCGTCTATGCGGGCCTTCCACCACCACCACCGCCACCACAGCCACGACAACCACCTGCGACCCTCGCCCGTCACTCTTGAAGCGGACTCCCAGGCGTGCGAAGATAATTCCGCGTGAATCACTTGACGGAAATCCATCGCTGGAGAGAGAGCGAGACAGCGAATATGCACTGCGTGCCGTGCCTGATACTTTGGGGCCATCTGTTCGCCACAGGTGAGTCCGGAGCGCCCTGCCATCTCATCCCGCGTGTCCGGTGTGTGCGTGCGATTGTGCGGGGAGCGGTGGCGCAGCGGTTTCGCTCGCCGGGTACAAGCGCGGCCAGCGAGCCGTGGCCTCGTGCTCAACATCGGGGACGAGTGTCTGGGCATCCCCTAGGTTGACTCAGCCTTAACAAATGAGTACCTGGTGTAAAACATCAGAACCTGCGGCTGTGCGTGGTCTTCCCACACTTTCGTGAGCCGTGCGGGCTTTCATAACCGCTGCTAGCTCTCATAGCACTTCACCCCCTGAAGTCTGTTGAAGGCTCCACGAGGGATCGTTGCCTTTGCGTGGGACAGTTACGCCTCGACTCACTGACAAGGGGGAAGGGTGCAAGTGCCACTGGCTGCCCGTACTCGTGTCGCACCGCGTGTCGCTCCGCACGATGTCCGACGTTCCGCGCTGCACGTGCCGCTCCGTGATTCGGTGAAACACAGGAGCGAGGCAGTGCTGTGACCGCAGTCCTTCTTGGTGATCTCTGGTATTCAATGGCTCCTTGCTGACAACACATTTACCATCACGCCGGAGAATTTCTTGCCGCATTATCCTGGCGTCGCACTGTGCGCAGGGAGTATATTTAAGGCATCTGTAGTCTGACGCGATTGTATCTGTGGAGTTATCGTGGCTGATGAGAGCGCTTGTTCGTTGTCGTCGTACCCCAACTATAGTTGCAACTCCTGTAATTGGCTGTCCAAAATTAGGGGGTGCAAGGATTCTCTGTCGTTGATTAACCATTCAAAAAGCAAAGATTCTTCCCCAGCTGGTCACCAGCAAGTGGCGTCTCCCCAAAATATTGTGGGAACAATTTTAATTCTGACTCAGTCCAGAAGATCTATTCGAACTCGAAGCTCACATATTTGTATGGCAGCTGATCGTTCCCGAAGTCAGATTGGACCGAACAATTTGGAAGTACATTTTTACTCTGGACAATTTGAGTGAAGCACAATGTGAGCGTTGTCGGCCGAGCGGGGTTTTGCGCTGGAGCCGTACACACACACACTGCCCTTGCCTTTTATACGAAAGTGTTACCCGTGTATGTGATTTAAAGTTCCAACAATTTCAATATTGCAGTCATTATAATAACGGACGCCCCTTGGCACTGCGTCTGCATGGGATATTAACCAGAGCACCACGGTTGATTTGCTACTTACGATAACAACAACAAAAAGTTACCGCTCAAGTTTTACGATCTGCACCGATTACTAATCTTGCTTTCGCATGAGAATGCCAATAACCGCGAGACGAGACGCATTGTTTACAAGCATTTTCAGCTGAAGCGCTCGAAAGGGCGCAACGCGCTCTCAGCGCCCGTTACGGGTTTATCTGCCAGTTGTTGTAAACTCACGATTGGCGTGGCGTTGGTGGCAGTTGTCGCCATACTGCCCTGACAACCTCGCACCCCGATGCGAGCTCGACTGCCGGACAGAGCTCATTCACATCAGCGGCGAGTGGTGGTGGAGGGCGAACCGCTGTTGGCCAGCATGGTTGGTTATACCCGCTATTCTCAACCCGTCAGCGGGCCGCGAGTGACACCTAGTGGTCCGTGGAGACCGGACCCAAGTAGGCCTTGAGGTGCAAAAGAAAAAGAGTCCCTGAGTTTTACAACTCTCATGACCAACAGAGCGTGACAAGAGCATGCTCGATGCGTGGATCGCTAGGAGCCACGAGTATTGTGTTTGCATTGCTTTGACGGTAGCGCACGCCTGTAATGCAGCAGTGTGAAGGCAGCGAGGGTTGGTGGATCATCGCACGAATGCATATCTAACCGTTGCTGTGAAGGAACCATACCCTGGCTCGCCAGGAGAAGGCAGTACAGTAGTAATGAGGACTCCACCTGTTCCGTCCGTATGTGACGGAGAGGCGAGGATGCGGTGGCTGGGTCATGTAGCCCGCATGCCCGAGCAAGTTGCTGTTTGGCCGGATAGAGGGGGCTAAACGTACGCGGCACGGGCTGGAGAAGAGATGGACCGATGTGGCACAGTAGGACATGGAGCTGAGTGGACTTGCTGAAGACTGGTACCAGCTGTGTCAAGATCGACCTCTGTGGAGCAGGAGGAGGAAGATCGTGAAGGACGCTACAGGGCAGTTGGAGGCAGTCGCCCTCCAACAATAACGGAGGGCGGAGGAGCGGCGCTCACAACAACGAACGGAGCGTCGGACGGCTAAAACACAGCACGTTGGCAAAGTAGGGAGCATAGGTGATGCATTTGCCAGTCATCTCAGTCAGGCAACCTATGACACCTAGGTCTGTCCCGTGACCTCTTGTAGGCGAGCCTTCGACATTTCACGAGGCTTCAAGGTGCATATGGCCTGGCACCGGCGCCGTGTTGTTATCCCCTCGTATGCATTTGGTCAACTGAGGATTCCTCCAAAATGTAAACAACCAGCATCTTGACATGGGGGAACCTAAAGCTTCGCCAACTGCTGGCGTCAGCTCACTGCCCGTCTGCCTTTGTGTTTATTCGTGGTCGCTCTCGCCTCCGTGTCGCTCTGTCTTCGAGAATGAGCGGACACTGCGGGCGCGAGAAATGTAAATTGTAATTGCAACGTTTGTGCCGATAAACTCAAATAATTTGATTGATCTTTAACGGCACTTAACAGTGGGCGGCACGGTGGTGCAGTGGGTAGCGCTGTCGCCTCACAGCAAGAAGGCCCTGGGTTCGAATCTCGGCTCGGGTGCCTTTCTGTGTGGAGTTTGCACGTTCTGCCCGTGTCCGCGTGGGTTTTCGCCAGACACTCCGGTTTCCTCCCACAGTCCAAAAAACATGCGGCGGCATAGGTTAATTGGCTTGCAGACTAAATTGCCCTCAGTGCCCGGTGATGAACTGGCGTCCCATCGTGGGTATATCCCTGCCTTGCGCCCTGTGTCTACCTGGATAGGCTCCGGCTCACCGCGACCCTTGTACAGGTTTAAGCGGTTCTGACAATGAGATGAAATGAGCACTTACCAGATCATGCGATAGAATCACATCCCAGAGATTGTGAATAAAACATCTCTACTATCTCAATACTGCGTGTATCGCCAGCACCGGCCATAGGGATAAATGTGGAGAATAAAAATAATAAGTGAACTTATAGAGCGCTTTTCACCCGAGGATCACAAAGCGCTGCACAGAGCTGTGGAGAGAACAGCACGTCAGCAACAACGACATATGAACGGAAAATTAGCAACGATAACGGATTTACACTCATACGATTGAAATATTCGCTAAATATTTGCCAAGTGTCAGTGTGCAAATGATATTTATTCAGGGATTCCAGAGCTGCTCAAACAATAATGCCACGATTTTTTGTCGACCAAGCTCAATTTGCTACCCAATTTTGATTACTCAATAGTGGAATATATACTCTATACAGGGTGCGACAGAAGTGGTTTTACTCAGAATAAATACATAAAAATGATGCCATTTGTAATGCGCCACGCAAATTCCACGCAAGGAAACCAAAGAAAGAGGGGTGGGGGGGTCAGCCCCCCACCCCTCTTTCGGTCGGCGCGAACATTTGGCACACTGCATCCTGTATAACAGTCCTCTGACTAGCCGCTCACTGTTGTCGTGCCGGGAAGATGGCTCGCTGCCGGCCTACGCCTGCTCGGGAAAATTTATTCCTTCCTTGTTTTGTTGAAGAATGATTTTTATCGCTTATTTTATGTCCTTCTAGAATTTATTGGCACTCTTTGACTTTCAGCTGAACTGTCCTGATGTTGTTATTGCTGCTGTTCTCTCCACATCTTAGATTTGTAACAAAAAAAACCCAAAACGGTATTGTTGCTGACATGCCGTTCTCTCCGTTGCTCTGTGCAGCGCTTTGTGACCCTCGGATGAAAAACACTCCAGAAGTGCAATTATTATAATCATTCTATTACGATCTTTATCGACCCTTTCGTTAATGGGTTTCTTAGTTGTCGGAGAAGCTGGAGGAAACTGACGCAGAACAGGGGGAGAACACACAAACTCCACACAAAAAGACGCCCTAGGCGGGAATCGAACCGCCTGAAGCAGGACTCTCTCTGAAACGCAGGCGTGACCGCTGCAGCCACAGTAATCAACACGCATTACTGTTGTGTGGCTCAAGCCAGACCATGCATCGATCTGCATTACAGCGCAACTACGACTAACGTGAAGGTTATTGCTTCTTGTTTGTCTACGGGGCAGCGATGCAGAAGAGGCGCCGTTATTGCGTTAAATATCATGCACTGTGATGCATAGCGTCGCGGTCTGCCTGTGATCTGCGTGTCCCTGCAAAGTGTGGCACGTGGTCTAGCGTCGGCTTCGAGAGCACACGCTTCGCATTGCTTCAATCGTTCAAGTTCTCCGGTGTTTTAACCACTGCACCGCCAGCTGAGATTGCTTGCGTCAGATCTCCTTGATGGAAGGAGATTCGGCGCAGTGGTTAGCGCACTGATCTATAAACCCGGCCGAAATTAATATTTCAGAATCACCCACGCGTAACATCAGGCTGGTGCGTGGTACCGAACCAATCCTGCCACCCCCCCACCATTGATTTGCAAAGGACTGTCGATTATTGTTATTACTAGCAAAGTGCCCGCCTTATGAGTGATCTTGTTCCAGACGTGTAACCCATGCCTCGTGATAAAAGCACAACGGTGCTTAAGAGCGTTGGTGGTAAGTAAGAATTTAAAGCTGAGAGCGTTAGTTTCATCAAAGTAATTAATGACTCGGAAGCCAGGCTGAAATGAGACAAACACATCTTGCTGTTGTGCATACACACACAGTACCTACACAAATGTTATGCGTGTATTTTAAAACTGACCACCCATTACATACCCTCTATAAGTGGCCACAAGGAGTGCAGGAGAGGTTCCATCCGACCCAGCTGCTTCAAGGCGATATTAACTTAGGCAGCAGCGTGACTTTGGACATCCAGTGGCGCGGTTGGTATCGGCCCGTTGTGAGTTGGGAGGGCCTGGAATGGGGAGAGATGGGGCCCTTTTCAAGAGTCCTCCCTGCCGTTAGAGACCCGCACTTCTGGCCCGTGTGCCCTGGGTGCAGTTCCACCGCCTGCACACTGGAAATCGCCGCCACTGGTTCCTAAGACGCAAGCGCAGCGTTAGACCCTCGCATTAACATTCGGTTTGAGTCGCAGCCCCACACAGCCACGGTGGTGAGTGATAGATGTCGTCTCTCTCTCTGCCTCTCGCCCCCAGTCAACTTGATAAACATATTTGCTCCTTGCCACGTAATTGCTTTCAATTGTTCCAACCGCAATGCTCTTAATGAGACACTGCAGTTGTTTGCGTCTTGCCGCAGGGGGACTTGCGTTCTTCAGGAGGCATCCACTCTTTTATTTGAGTGTCCAATGGGGATGTGTCCCGTGACGACGTAAGATGGATTCATCATTGCATCATTTGAAACGGTGGCGGTTTCCGGAGACCTTCAACCAGTGGATCAGTGACCAAGCCTGCCGCGGCTGATCACGATGACGCGGTTCAATCATTGGCTGTAATCACCAATGTCTCGGACACGTTAGGAGACTGAGCCTGGGTTTGGGACCTGTGCCAGGCGATGCGTCACGAACGGAAATATCGGTAAGGGCAGACAGACAACGTGGTCGGAATAGGTGCGCGAGTAAAGGGTCTAGATTCTAGAACAAAGAGATTCGACACTGGACGATGCGGTAACACTGGCTCAAGCAGAAGGCTATGGGCAAGATGTCCTCGTGGTATCTCAGAAAGAAATTCCTGAACCAAAGCGTTTAGATTCTCTCCACGGCCGCTTTTCTCTGTGGAGTGTGTGTGTTCCCCCCCTGTTCTACATGGGTATTCTCCTTCTTCTTCTCATAACTAAAAATGATAAGAATTAATCGGCCGATATCATAATAGATACGACAGAGTAGTTGGCAAATGTTGGCGCCAGCTATTAGCATGGCTGCCTGTCCCCCC
>JAZEWT010000023.1:5253136-5265438 GCA_036362905.1 Mordacia mordax | reverse complement strand
CCCATTCACCCACCCACCCATTCACCCACTCACCCACCCACTCGCCCACCCGTTCATCCGCTGCGTGTTCCATGATGCGTTCCATGTGACCACAGTTGCGCGGCCGCTGCAGTCGTTTGAACTCCACCTCTGCGCATCATCAGGTAGCCGCGCGTGCCCGCGCTCCGTGTGCGGCCGGCGCTGCGGTTGAGAGACCCTGCTCCCACTCCCCCTCTCCCTCCTCCGAGCTTTCACGGGAGAAGCCGACGCGCGGCGCGACCCGAAAGCCCATCGGTGAGAAAAGTCACCGCCACGCCGCCGCCATCGCGGCAGCCGCGACCGCCGCGCCGCCGCGACGGTGGATATTAAGGCACGGCGCGATGTTACCCGCGCTGTTTGCTTTTCTCACAAGCACCACGAGGTGATGATGATGATGATGATGGTGCGATCAGTTCCGAGCCGAGAGAACAGCCAACAGACGATTGGCGAGATCCTCTGCAGAGTTGCCCAAAAGGAACATTGGAACACTCTGGAATGACACGTCGACCGCCACGTTATAGTCAGATCAGTTGTTTTCATGACTGTCTCAAATGTTTCCTGTTAATGGTAACATCTGCACAGTGGCAACGTCTGCACCTCACAGAAAGAAAGTCCTGCCTGAGGCGGTTCGACTTTGACTTTGAGCGCCTTTCTGTGTGGAGTTTGTGCATTCTCTCCCCCTGTTCTGTGTGGGCGTCCTCCGTGTCCTGCGGTTTCCTCCAAGAACTAAAAAAAAAAACACTCATTAATTAATCGGCCGATAAAGTCATGATAAATAGGAATCAGTGTCTGGCAGGTTGGCGCTGGCTAACCCTGTGACTTAACTGACACCCCCACCCCCCCCCTGCAGGTTACCCCGAATTAATACCTTCGACACTGGCTGAACACGTGCCGCGCGTTATAACTTGTCTTCATTGTTATTCTTTACAATGTTGCTTTCATTCCAGAAACGAAGACTTGCTACCGCATTGCGCTGTTCTACAACGTGCGGTTATTAGGACGGTTATTTAAAGTTGCCGGCCTGCCTTCAAATCCATTGTTGCTGAGTTGCCGTTCTTATGTCGTTGTTGTTGCTAGACATGCCTTTCTCTCCACGGCTCTATGCAGCGCTTTGTGACCCTCGGGTGAACAGCGCTCCAGGAGTGCAATCATTATTATTGCCGGTTTCCACGCACGACCGTTGTGTGTTTTTTTTTTGGTTTGGACCCTGCTGATTTTGCTGAATCCAAGACAAATCGGAGGCGGAAACGTGGCATCTCGCGTAAATGAGCCGAGGTTCTCCGTGGGGATCGCGCGCGCACCCACGCACAGAGATTTTTGTCCAAGAAATATCGCCTCCCTTTTTAAAAGAACGACCGCGGAGCGGTGCCTCGCGTGCATTCAGCATCGATTAGCTGAGTGAGTGGAAACAATCAAACGGCCCAACGGCTCGCATTTACCAGTCCAGGCGCGGCTGCACATTGAGGGTGCAGATGTGGGTGGCCTGGATGGGGCATGATGTCTGCATTCGAGGACTCATTCTATGGTTTTCCTTAACATCATAGAGTAGCCCAGAGCTGGCGCGACAGTTGTCAGAAACCGCTTAGTCCTGCACAGGGTCGCCGTGAGCCGGAGTCTATCCTGGCTGACACAGGGCGCAAGGCAGGGATATACCCACGATGGGACGCCAGTCCATTACCGGGCACTGCGGGCAATTTAGTCTGCAAGCCAATTAACCTTTGCAGCGCCATGTTTTTCGGACTGTGGGAGGAAACCGGGCGCCCGGCGAAAACCCACGCGGACACGGGGAGAGCATGCAAACTCCACACAGAAAGCAGCACCCGAGCCGAGATTCGAACCCGGGCACTTCTTGCTGTGAGGAGGCAACGGCGCTGCCCACCGGGCCACCGACGTCGCGCATCTGTGACACATTGCTGTGGCATCTGCTCGCGGGGGATTGATCGCCCGGGCGCAGCAGCCGGTTAGATATTCCTCATGCATCCGCGTTGCAATCCGACGCTGGAATTGTTGAGGCTGCTGTCGTTGTTTTTGGCGAGCATATGCGGGAGCGCGCCACCCTGAGCGCCTCGGGGATTAGTGCCGCCTCTCTGCAGCGGTGGCTCTCGACCCAGCAGTGAGCTGCGAGCGCCACCAAGTGGTCCGTGGAGACCAGGCGCGAGTGGGCCTTGAAGGGCAATAGGTTTGGAAGCCCTGGATTAGCGATCACTTGAGGAGAGAAGTTAACTCTGTAATGATGTAGGTTTTCACTGCTCCATGCATGATAATTGCTTCGAAAAGCTGCTCTCTCCTCGCGACGTTTCGCCTCACACGTTAGAGGCATCCTCAGGCGATAAGTAGCTCTGTAGAATCTGCTCATCTGGGCTGTTCGCAGTCGCGATGGATCGCATCACTCGGAACAAAAAAGATGTTATCGTTGCTGATGAGCTTGTGAGCTCTGCATGCGGGATTCCTGCATCACAACACACAACCTGAAGATTCGGTTTGATGGCATGAGGCTGAGAGTGCAGTTGTGATTTATATCTGCGGGGAAATTCAAAGATTTTTTCTTAACAACCAGTTTGGTAAATGAGCCATTGCTGTTAATTGCGTCAGCGACGTAAGTAAATGAAAAATGTATATTGTTTTTGAGATCGAAGTGAATTTGTATTATTTGGGAATAGCATTTAAAGACTGTTGAATTGAATTTGTATTATTTGGGAATGGCATTTAAAGACTGTTGAATTGAATTTGTATTATTTGGGAATAGCATTTAAAGATTGTTGAATTGAATTTGTATTATTTGGGAATAGCATTTAAAGACTGTTGAATTGAATTTGTATTATTTGGGAATAGCATTTAAAGACTTGCCGCCGCGCACACAATCGCAATGCAGTGACATTTCCATTTAGCGGACGAATTAGGAGGGGAAGCATCTGGAAGTCCGTTAAATCCGGATATTTACATGACGGTCTTATGCAGAGAGTAATGATCGTATCTTGTAACGAACTGTAGATTGTGAACATCATTAAACAGAGCAATGAATGTACTCATGTAGTAGGTTTCCACAGCTCGAAATGTGATGAATGTTGCTCTTCAAAGCTGTCTTATCGGAACAGGCGTCTCGAGTGCTCCGAGACCTTTGCGAGGTTTCGCCTCTCACGTTGGAGATATCGTCAGGTTAGCCCCAGAAAAAAAACTGCTTTGGGGAGCGATTCTCAGAGTAATCTCATCTCATTGTCAGAAACGACTTAGTCCTGTACAGGGTGAGCCGGAGCTTATCCCGGCAGACACAAGGTGCGAGGCAGGGATATACCCACGATGGGACGCCAGTCCATCATCGGGCACTGCGGGCAATTTAGTCTGCGAGCCAATAAACCAATGTAGCAGCGTGTTTTTTGGACTGTGGGAGGAAACCGGAGTGCCCGGCGAAAACCCACGCGGACACGGGGAGAGAACTCGCAAACTCCCACACAGAAAGGCACCCGAGCCGAGATTCGAACCCGGGCCCTTCTTGCTGCGAGGAGGCGACAGCGCTCCCCACTGGGCCACCGTGCCGCCCTCTCAGGCTAATACATGTATTTAACATCAGCCAAACAGAGAAATATAAACATCGATGTTATTTCCGCCGACGCAGGCCGCCGTCTCGGAAGCAGCGGCAAGCGGCGGTCGCTTGAACGGAGGTGCGGCTGCACGGCGGTCCCGCTGACGAGCGCTTGCGTTCCGCTCCCCACCCGCCACCCCCACTCCACGTGCGTGCGTGAGCGCGGGCGCGCAGGAACTTTCTACCGCAAGTCGTGCGCCTCCTCGGCCGCGTGCCTCCTCGCCTCGGCCGGCTACCAGTCGTTCTGCGTGCCGGGACGCGTGCGCTCCGTGTGCATCAGCTGCTGCAACACGCCGCTCTGCAACGGGCCCAAGTCGGCCAAGCGGCGGACCGTGCACAACTCGGCGGGCTGGACGCAGCGACCCAGCCGGGCACTGCTCGCCTGCGCCTCCCTGCTGGGGGTGCTCCGCTCCGCGCTGCCGTGGACCGCCGCGCCGCCGCGCCCCGGGCGAGGCGCCGGCGCCGTAGCGACGGCCGTGCGGGTTTGACGGTGGCGGGGGTCGGGGGGAGCGGCAAGGTTTTTTTCGCTCCGCTGAGCGCGTTTGATGTGACCGTGGCCGCGCACAGGAAGGAGGACGCCGTGGCGAATGTGGAAATGACGCTGTTGCTCGACGGCCGGGGCAGACGAGGAACATCTCCCCGGGTCCTGGATCATCGCCGATGGGCGATGGTTTTCATTGTCCACGTGACCGGGTGGATGGTTTTGCCGTAGAGTCCCGTTGAGCCGAATGTGGTGGCACCGTGCGCGAGTCCAGAAACGTGGACATCTGCAGATGCCTCGTGCCGAAACAGTCCTGCCGAGTCGCGGGTTCTATCAAGGGGGTGCACGGTGGCCACGACACTTGCCCGCTCCGTGGTCTGGTGGACGATGTCGCGGGCAGTGCAGTGACCAGCGTCCGCTCTTCTCCATCTTGGGCAGGGATTTTCCCCGGGCACTCCCGTTCCCTCCTGCGAACAAAATCCTCCGAACGGGTTTATCCAAACGTCGAAAAGCAGACCCTCGCAAATGAACCTTGAGCAGTGTCCCCCCCCCCCCCCCCAAAGCATGTCCGGGTGATGCTTGAACACAAGTGGAACTGCGTTCGTGCCACGCAGGGGGTACAATTTGCACTCGCGTGTGACTCTGCACCGGTGCGGCGGTGCAGTTGCTGTGACTCTTGCGGAAAGCGCTGAAGCTCCGTTCTCGCCGGACCACCGCGCGCTCGCTCGTGTGCTTCACCGTAGCCCAACCGCTACCTCGCTGTGCGTAAAACAAGCGAGCGGAACTCCACCCGCAACGGGTCCGTTAATGATGCTACAGCGGTTTAATTTTTTTTTTTAAAAGCCCCAAGTAATTACTCGTCTGACTACCCGCCACGCTATGGAAATAATATCTTAACTGGCGCTTTGTTGTACAAACTCGCACGCGGGCAGCCCTCATTGATTCGCCTCAATTTGCAGTCACGACGCGGGACTTGCAGTCGCCCGCTGTTCTCTCGGCTCCTCCACCACTGGGGTGACTGCGGCGAGTAAGGCAGCTGCCACGAGGTTTACTCGAGGCCGTTTGCTGGTACAGACGTTGGAGAAGTCTGACATGCCAAACGGGACGCTTTGGATTTAAAAAAAAATCCTTTTATATTTTCGGTGACAATAACAGATACCCCCGTGTAGCCTTAACAGATTGTAGGGTCAGGTGCTGTTAAGGTAAGGCTATAAAGGCCAGCACGGCACACGCACACGAGGGGGTGGGTGGCCAGCACGGTACCCGGCTGCCTTTGTCTCCCTAGTGGCTATGCTTTTCACACCGCACGAGCGGTGCTGGGAGATGCCCAGGACCAATTCAGAACATCGTCACTGGTGTTGGTTGTGATCGAGACTCGAACTCAGGTCGCCGGGTTCGTAGCGCGGCGCGCTAACCGCTGCACCACCGCTCCCCACAGTAACAATACAGGCAAGACCCAAGGCCGGGGGAGCACACGCACGCAATCAGGGTAAAATGCAGGAGGAACTTAGCACGAGCGGGTGGAGGATCAGAGAACACATGGGATTATGGAGAGATGATGCTTGGATGAATACTCAAAATGGAGGGAGAGTTTAGACCAGGAGCGTGCCAGCGGAGAGAGGGGGAGGGGGCGGGATTTATCCCTCTCTGTGCCATTGTGATTCCACAATTTTAGATTGAAATATTGGCGTAAATTTAGCCGAAGTTCTGCTCTTGCCAAAGTCTCCTTTCTGTTCACATAGCTGAATCAGCTGATGGGCCACAGGCACCACAATAGCTGAGATTCACACAATAATGTATAAAACAATCACTGTTGACACGGTATTATTGAGTTTAACGTGCTGTGTGATATTGATTTCCACATTACACGCGAGGTGCTTTTTCTCTCTCTCTCAAAACCGCATCATGAATTACCGTTTCATTATTTTGCCCATGTTCTAACATTTAGTTGGATAATGATGAGACTCAAATGCACCACCAAGGTTCTTGCTTCAACAATCATTTTGCGGATCGTGAGTAATTTCCACTTGTGATTCCGATGACAGTAGCCTGGCTTTTGTGAGCAGACCGGTTCAAGGTACAGTGCGTATACATTTTGCGGATATTTTAATTAGTAGGGGTTTTTTTGTCTTTAATCAAGCCCATTGCCCAATCACTACTCTTTGCAGTGATAGTTTTACTAATTAATAGCAATTGGAGTTGCCAATGGATAATTTACTCGGTGAAATTTGAAAGGAATTTGCACAGAAATGAAGGATGTTCGTCATTGCCTACAATGAGGGGATTTATAAATGGAGTAAACAGATATGTGTTTTGAATAAACACTTAGTGGTGATTGTATTGGTGGTAAAGAAAAAATACGTTAAAGAAAAGTTTGCATCAAACTATTGTCGTGTGTACAGTCCGTCGTTAAGCCACTCCCGGATGAAGGTCCGCCTGCCCCAATCACAGTTGTTCTTCAGTGGCGTTTGGCGATGGAAGCAAGGAAATCAACTTGAAGCAGGTGGGAGCAGTGCCAGTTCAGACAACACCCACTGCTGATCAGAACCGGTGCTTGGCATAAGCAGGCCACGCAAATGCTTAGGGTCGCGGGCAACTTAAGGGAACCCCCTATTTGCTGTGCATTATCATATATCATTCGAACTTTGTCTGTGGAGCGGGTGCTTAGGGCCCCTAGTGGGTTAGTTCCGGCTCTGCTGGTGCTGTTCGCCTTGAGCAGGAATCGACCACTCAGCCACTGCTCCCCCGCTTCATCAGCTCGAGGGAGCACATTTCCAGGTAGGTGCTATTTATCTGAGTAAGCGCGTATGTGTCAATTATGTTTACTGGTGCTGACAACGGATGGCAACAAAGCTGAGTTTATATCCTTTTCCCTATTTTTGCCGTCAAAACATTGAAACGAAACGTGGCAGCCGTCATGTGAATGACAAGGCAAATGCGTTGCTTATATACCCACTGTATTCTCCGGATCATAAGACACTTCCCCACCCCATGTACCAAAGTTCTCAATGTTCACTAAAGCGAAAGTTAATCTTAAATGTTTATTTGAACCAGGCTATATATATATATATACTTTTTAAAGGGATACCTGGGTCATGAAACAATGCGGGTTAAATTGTTACGAAATCAGCTTCACAGGATTCAAAACATTAACCGATAGAATCGGGCAAAGCTATTAAATTGAGAAACATTCCCGAAAAACAACCCAGAATAACGATTAAAATAAAGCTTACGCCGTCAACACAAATTAGGAACACAATATGGTATTGTATTTTGTGTTTATGGCCTGGTTTAGAGACCAATTTGGATCGATTGGGGCTCCTGTGCGAGCGACTGCTTGGATTGCCGGAGCAAATCTCCAGTTTATCACCGAATCGCAACGCACGGCGCGCAACTCAATTCCCCCATCTGGTGGCGAGACGCCCGCACTGCACTTAGCGCGAGGACCACGTTTCGCATTTCCCGGATTATAAGACGCACATTGTCCTGTTATATAGTTTAAAAATGAGCGGAGGCTGTGGCTTACAAAGCAGTTCGGTGTTTGAGTGTGCGGGAGATCCCACATTTATACAACTGCACGGACGTGGGCGCACGCGTATGTACGGTGCGTCTGACTTTCCCGAGTGTCTCGTAATCTTGAGAATACGGCAATGAACCGGCTGATGATGAGCTCGCCCCCAAAATAGAAATGCACTTTTTCTGACCAACGTGACGAGCAGCAGACAGCCGGACAGCCACTTAGCATTGCAGCGATGGTTAAATTCCTGCAGCCGGCCCAGCATTTATTTTATAATCAAAAGACAAACCAAAACAGTCCGTTTTCTGCACAGTGGGCATTAAACAATCTTGCGGTGTCACCCAGCAACGCTGTGTGTAGTCGTCACGACGCCCATGTAATGAAACAAACAAAACAAATCTCTGTGAGATGAATATTGACAACTCGGCGCAATATTGATAACTCACAATCCTCAACAACAACAAAACGCCACAATTCCTCTCAACCAATCAGTGGCCCGCGAGCGCCACCTAGTGTTCGGTGGAGACTTAAACCAAGTGGTGCCAATGTTCGTTGAGGCGCAAGCAGGTTGAGATTGCTTTCACATCGGCCTTTATCATCCACGTTCACTCCACTGCTGGATGAGCGCCTCCCCAAACCGCTCCACCTGCGATGCACAATAGCGCAGCGAGCTCCTCACGCGGGCTGACTCCATCGCTCCACCTGCTCGGAGAGCATCATCCGTGACACCTTCGCGTTCCTTCGTTGCTGCTGCATGAGTATTCCTGACGAGGGCTCTGTCGAAAAGAAATCCCAGGTCGCAGAAGAAATTATTTGAGCAAGAACTCGCCACAAAGAGGGGGTGCGCTATCGACACGGCTATCCCGAAAGAACGGCTACGGAAATACATTCTCATTCATCTAACCGTGAAAAGCTGCGCAAGTAAATGTGGGATGCTGCTTTTTTGTTTTTAATTTGAATGCTATTTAATGAGCTGTCTGTGGCAGCTAAGCTATGGCAATGGCTGCAGTAATGTATGGAAATACAATTAGCAAAGCTTGGAAATTCACATCTTTTCCTGAGGTGCCACATGAATGCGACTTGATCATGTGATCTGAGAGCTTTCGACTCAATGGAATTCATGCCAGGATAGTACATATTTACTGTGCCGCTTCCACCATAGATACTTGGTAGTTGTATGGTGATGCTTGTTTTGAGCCGAGGGTAACAATTGCCAAATGTATAACCTTGTGTCCCATGGCGGTAAGTAATCTCCACGTCCGTTTGCCATTGTCCGACATTTATTTATATATTAAACAACATTGCAAGAGCTTTTGTGAAATTCGTGTTGATCGAGCAAGCGCTTAAAAGAAATGAAGAGCCAAACAAGGAAATCCCTTACACATGTCTTTTCTGATTTACTAAATCCCATCAAACTGGTCCGTTAGCATCACGACTGCATCGACGATTTAGAACTTCCTCGTTAACCGCATCTCCACAAACCTGGGTCTGCGTCCAGTGACGGTCGTAATGACGAGTCAATTCGCTTTGCCACTTTCCCCATGGAGAAATGCCAAGCTGCGAGGACGCAGTCTTGGAGTGACCTTGAATAATTCCAAAAAGGGTGGCGGCACTGCTTAGCTCAGGTGGCACGATGGCTGTGTAAGAGCAGACGCTGACATTAATGATGTTATCGGTGATGCGTATAGTTGCACTTTCGATGTCGGTATACAAAATGAGTAATACAGATGAGATGTGAGCTGTAAATGTGACATTTTTTTGAAGTGTCTGGTAACAAAATTTAAAAAAACATACTCTCTCCATGCTAGAACGAAAACGGTTTGTGCTAAATGTATAAATGACTGCTTGTTTTGTGAATAATGAATGGTGGTCGATTGCAAAATGCAATAGATGAATCTGAAAAAAAAACAGTATATTTAAATAAAACCTTACTACATTATGCAAAGTGAAATGTCTCATATTTGCTTTTCAATTACATCTTGATTAATAGCGGCTGTCACGTGTAAGTCGTTTAAATTTGCAGGCGTATTACGGTCGTGGAATGATGGTCAGTGACTTGAAATGTAGCTACTGTTGTGGCCATATGGTCGGTAGACGTTTCTTATAGACGGCAATCGTTACCGTGATGCGTGCCGGCGAGATGCACGTGAGGGTGTGAAGGGCACGATTGTAATTTATAATACGTTATGCGTGGGTCACACTTGTGGGTGCATAGCAAATCTCGTGCCATTATCTTTTATGACAGGGCTTCTCAATCGTTCGCACCTCACGGGCCACGTGGCCCACTCGGGTCTGAAATCACACGTCGGAGCACTAGGTGGCGCTCGCGGCCCACTGATGGGTCGCGACCCCGCCGATTGAGAGTGGCAGTTTGACAACATTGCAGCACCGACAGAGCCTTCTCGCGCGCTGCTCCCAGACTCTGGAATGCCCTTACACTGGAGATTCGTTCAGCTGAATCCTTGGGCATCTTCAAATATTGTCACTTGTTCCGTAAAGCTTTCAAGTCCTCCGGCTGGAAGTATTGATGCGGCTCAGTGTTGTCGTGCTGGCATGATGCCTATGTTCTGACCTGCGCCTGCTCGGGAACATTTATTCCTTCCTTGTTTGTTGCAGTATGTGTGGCTTTTGCAAACTAGCAACTTGGTGAAAGGTGTCTATTTTGGTGTTTTATGATCTTAACACCTGTATTATTGGCAGAAATGGTAAAAACCCTTTCGACTCGTTACATATGTACATTGGCAAAGAGTACCCATAGCTGTTGTAGAATTGTGTGTTTTTATTCGCTTCTTTTATGTCCTTCAAAAAAATGTTATTGCTGCTGATTTTCCGTTCTGATGTCATTGTTGTTGACATGCCGTTCTCTCCGCAGCTCTGTGCAGCGCTTTGTGACCCTCGGGTGAAAATCGCTCTCTCGATGCAATTATTATTAAATTACTCAGCGCGCTGAGCCACGAACTCGGTGGACCGAGTTCGAGTCCCCCTCCTCAAGGCGAACACGAGTGACGATTTTGAAAACCGGTCGTGGGGCCTCCCCTCGGTCGATTGAGCACCAGATGGATACCTGGTGCGGTGAGTAAAGGCGCTGGCCATCAACCTCTTTCGTGCACCGTATTGGCCCTAATAGAGGTGCTCGCTAACAGCACTTGCCGCAACGATCTCTTAATCCTCTACTGTGTCTTCATTAGGAGTGGTGGCGGTGTGGTGGGCGTGGGTATGGCCACACCGACGTGTAGTGGTTAGCGCGCTGCGGGGTGTGCGAGCGGTGGTGGACCCACACCACAGCGTTAACAACACTTGCCCCAATAGTTCTGTGAAGGCTATACGGGGGGTCTTTGTCTTTTGTGGGGGAGGGGTGGGGGAGGGGTGGGAGTCGTCACCGTAATGCGCGGCCACTGCCATGGGAATACAGGCGGTGCGGGGTGTAGGCATGGGACTCAGAGAGAAAGAGCTCGGGACTGATCGCCCGTGCGGATAGCACCTGGACAGCCTGCACCTGGACAGCCTGCACCTGGACAGCCTGCACCTGGACACTCTACACCTGGACACCCTGCATCTGGATACCCTGCATCTGGATACCCTACACCTGGACACCCTGCACCTGGAGACTGGACACCCTGAATCTGGATACCCTGCACCTGGACACCCTGCACCTGGAGACTGGACACCCTGCACACGGACACGCTGATCCTGTAATCTGGAGATCCTCCACCAGAACCCTCTGCTCGTGGAGGCGCCTCAAGCGTGAGTTTCTGCCTCGCTGGGGGCGATGTCCGTGTGGGACGCGCGCTGAGCGACGTTTCGCTCCCAGGGTCGACTGAGTGGAGGGGTGGGAGAGGCGGCGCTGAGGGCGGTTGGGTCGTCTCGGGTCGGGCGCAGTTTGTGATCCGTGACCACGTTTGCTCACAACTCTGTGTTCACCCTGAGCGCTGTCTGCTTCTTCTGCATTGCTTTGTGCTGTTGTTCTGCTCAGATCACTGCTCGCTGTAGACCTGCGCCTGCTCAGGAACACTTATTCCTTCCTCCATTTGTTGAACAATAATTGTATCTGTTATATTACGTCCTACGTTGATTTATAGCAATTATTTAACACTAATTGATCTACTCTAACGTTAACATGCCATTCTCTCCACAGCTCTGTGCAGCACTTTGTGACCCTCGGGTGAAAGGCGCTCTGGAAGTGCAAATATTATTGTCAACTGGGATTCACTGCAAAGCTGGTTTCCACGTCCGCTAGATTTAAGACCTCTATCTTGGTGCGATCCACGTATTTCTTCCGGGTCTGCAATTATTATTATTGTTATACGATAAATATTACACAAAACCATTTCCCACTACGTATTATTATCACTGATTACTTTGCATTTTTTTCTTATAGTTGAAAGTTAAATCATATTTTGCATGTTGTTCTGCAGCTATGTGTATATTTTAAAAACATGTTATTGTTGCTGATTTTCCGTTCTGATTTCGTTGTTGTTGACGCGCCGTTCTCTCCGCAGGGGTGACCCTCGGGTGAAAAACGCTACAGAATTACAAGTTTTATTATTATCTCGCTTAGTTCGTTGACCAAGTCTTTGTTGTCTGATGAGAGCGCCTCTAGCGAGTGGAAGCTCTTTGATTAGGACCGGGCGAGAGCAGAAATCAGACCCAGGTGGCCCAGGTGAGCAGGGTCCAGGTTGATTTTCCACAGTGCCACGACGGCACGG